>APFE031398884.1:118494-164176 GCA_000404065.3 Pinus taeda
AAACAAAAAAAAAAAAAAAAAAAAAAAGAAAAAAAAAAGAAGAAGAAGAAGGACTCAAGTGAAAACCTCCACGAGGTGCTTGAGTCCCATCATTGGGTTGAAAACCTCTTTTGAGGCAGCCCAGTGATGAAAAAAACAAAAAAAAGAGAAATAATAAGATCCCTGAGTGAAAACCTCCCTTGGAGGTGCCCAGGGCAAGCAATTAAGGTGAAAACCTCCTTGAGGCACCCTAGTTGTCTTTCAAAAATAAAAAGAGAAGAAAAAAACTAGAGAAAAGAAGGAAAAGAAAATTGGCTTTTAATGTGCATTGTAGGTTACAGGTGGACCACAGGGAGCAAGAGAAGATGCCACAGAGCCTATTTCATCTACCCCACATTCTTCTCCATCATTTCTAACCTTTCTTCCACCCCACTGTGTTTTATCCGGAAACTGTGTGTTCTACAGGAGGCTCCTATAGAAATCACAGAGAGCCAAAAATGGTTCCAAAAAGTAGTGTGAGGGGCTGGGAGGTTTCATGAAGAGCTTGTAGACCCTCCTACAACTATCCTCCCTCCTTCCCATCCATACCACACCTACACCACCTCATCATCATCATTTTTCTCCTTCCTGTCGAAAAACACAGAAACCAATTTTTTTAGAAAAAAAACACAAAAGTAAATAAATAAAGAGAGCAGCATGTCAAATCTCACCTGTAGCTTACCAAATACCTCTCCATCTTCATCAAGCATCTCTGGCATAATCCTCATAGCTCCCAGTAGAAAAATCAGCTAAAAATTTTAAAGGGAGAAGTAGCTACAGGAGCTCCTATAGGAATTCCTGTAGTAGTTGATCCCATTAAAATCAAGCCACAACAGCAAAAGAAGTGCCACCATGGGATTGAAGGGGGACATATGAAGCTAGATCCAGCTAGAGGATACCTAAACAAAGAAAACGAGCCACACACGAGGAAGCAGAGAGCATGCAATAGAGGAGATACAGGCATGTAGCAACTAAAATACAAGCATGCAGCAGCAAAAGGAACCAAAATGCCTCACAGTACATACATTCGACTCGCACGTAAGTGAATAACCCTCTCCTTTGTTGCATCTGTGTAATTGGAAAATATGCATAAGTGAATGAGATGGTTAGGGTTTAACAAGAAAAGGTGGCCAGTTAACTGGCCACCCTAATCCAGTTGACTGCGCCCATCCAAAGATGCCACCACACATGTGCTTAGTCAACTTAGAGAAAAATTTAAAGGATAGGTAGTGGAGGGTATGTAAACTCCGATACAATGATGGGAAGTGATTGTGGGAAAGAGCCATGATGAAAAGATAGTAGGGACCAATGGTCCAAATATGGCAATGCACATTTTTTCCAGCTCACCCCATCACCGGAAATATCTAAAAGAAGAAATAAGTACTCCTCCTCGAAACTCCTTCACCACCTTTTCTCCCATTTCATCCTCGTCCACTTAGTTGCAGCAAGCTCTTTGTCACCACCATAGCCTCAAAACCATCATTCTCCATCGCTTTCATCCATCCTCCTGCTATCGGCTTTCTACAAGAGCACCTATAGGTTTTGGAGGAGCACCTACAGGCAGTTCTACAGGAGGGGCAATAAGCTGCTTTTAAGGAGAAAACACGGGGTTTTTGCTCAATTTCTGGCTTGAGGAGGTAGGTTTTGTGCATACCTACCTTGATTTTCAATATGTGCAAGGAATGATATAATTTTAAGGAGAAATTGAGTCCATAGAAGAAAAATAATTACATAGAAAATTCTGCCTGTTTTCTTAAAAAAAACACACACACAGTTTTTCCTTTGTTTTCTTGTTTCTTCAAAATTCTTGTCTCCATCTCTACCTTGGGTATTCAAAAGGGGTATAAGTAAAATGACAGGGGGATTCATGAGGAAGGATCCCACAAATTCATCCAGGATCCATGAACATCCCAAAATAGTAGCCATTTTCACCAGAGAAAACTGGATGCCATTTTTTGAGAAATTCCAAGGGTATGATGAAGAAGTGGCTCAGGAGTTTGCCCTTTCTTTAGTCCCTCACTCAAGGACCCATGTCACTATTAATTTTAGAGGTATCTCCATGGAAATCACCCTAGAATTTATCAGTAGGGTTACCACCCTTCCTCTTGGATTACCTTGGAGCAAAGATGAAAAGTCAATTGGACAGTCTGCCAAGAAAAACTTTTTCCAAAATAATGAACATCCTGAAGAAGACAAAAATGGCATTAGAAGGACAAGCATACTTTACCCTTGGGATGAGGTTAGTTACTAGATTATCGAATATATTTCCTGTGAAGGGAGGTATAGCATAGTTTATGGCTACCATTTCAGACTTCTCCATGAGCTGAGATATGGCATGGACACTCCAACACCCTAGAAACTGAGCATCCCCTATTTTCTCCTATAGTCCCTCATAGACTTTAGCATTAAGTTGAAAGCAGGAGGTCCATATCAGTTGGCTCACCATGGATTAATTAAACTATTAGTGGAAGAAGCCCTCCATACCTTCACAATCCCCATAGCATAGGAGATCTTCTGAAACATGACAACAGAAGATGATATAAAGACCCTCACATATGATCTCAATCCTTCTGATAGTGAGGGGGAAGAGTAGCAAGAGGGAGAAGGGGAGGAAACTGGGGAACAAAAAGAGAAGGAGGAAACCAAAATAGAGGAGAAGAAACCAAAATAGAACAAAAGGAAACAAAAACAGCAGAGACAGAGAAAAAGACAAAAGGAGAGGAAAAAGGGGCAGAAAAGACAAAAGTGTCTCCTAAGACCCTAGAGAGAGAGGTAGCGGCTACTCTCACTGCCCTTAGCACTCCAATTAAACCCAAACAAAAGAGGAAGAGGCAAACCTCAATGTATTTTAGGGCTCAGAAGAGCACAAGGATCAAACAAGGGAAGCCCCAACCTTCTTCTAAAGTGCCCATTGGTATTGAAGATTCACCCTCTGCTCAAGGGAAGAAATCCCCTTCCAAGGCACCTATCACTTATGAAACAGGGACTCCTAGATCTCCACTGTTAGGTTCCTATACTAATAGGTGTCATATTTCATGATTGACATTGATGGGCTCTCCAATATGTTCATACCTTTTGGTCTGGTTGCAAAGGTTTTCCATATTCTCAAGAAATCAAAAAATTTAAAAAATGTAAAGAGGGTATGCCCTAAAAGAAAAATCAAAGGGAAAAAAAGAATGAGATGGTCAAAAAATGAAAAAATGAACCCCAAACAAAAGACCAGGAAAGTGTGCAAGTTCAAAATGCCACTACTATTCTATTTTTGCAATAATCTGGTGGTGTGCAGCTTGTTGACTTATGCCACCATTGAAGAATAGCCAAACAACTCAATCTTGGCTAAGTTCATGTCTGAATTTACTTGTTTTAGTGATAGAGAATAAAATTTGTGAAAACTGTTTAATCTGAGCCCTTGGAAGAAATAAGTGTAGATTTAGGTAGGATTGCAATGAAAGGAAAAGAAGATGATGAGGGTTTGCTATTCTGAGTGCACCCAAGAGAAAGAGAAAAAAAATGCTAGGCAAAGTAGGTTGGGTAGGTAGATTGTTGTTGCAAAATGTGACTTGTGATGTATTATGTGAATATGTTAAACTTTCAGTTCCATCACAAGTGCAAAGTAGATACGTTGATACAGCTCAAGCAAGGCAAAGTCTCATGACTAACTTCCCTGCTTCCTTTTCCCCAATCACTTACTATTCTCCCCCCAGAGATATTAAGATCTGCTTAATATCACTAATCCACTCATCTCATTTCATAAAAGGCCTAAGTAAAACCCCTTTTACTTAGGAAATTACACAAATATCACAAAAAACCCCTTTTCCCTTTAAAAAGCCTAAGTTTGACTTAACGCTTTCAGGTTCATTTCATTTTTTCATACTAACAAATTAAATTTTATTATTTAAATCCCATATAAATCAATTTCCCTTCCCGCATGATATTAATATATAAAAACCCCAAAAAATTTATTAATCTCGCCCCCCGGTTAGCTATAACCATAGTCACTATACAAAGGGAATTAATAGGTTTATTTGAAACCTATTAAGAACCCTCCCCACACTGAAAGGGATTAATTAATCCCATGTTAATTAATAACTTGGCCACAAACCAATCAAATCCGCCCTGGTATTATTTAAAACCATTATTTAGATATATCGGGCCAGCTGCTTATAATCCCGCCATCTCCGACCTCTGTCAGCCGTCAGATCGGGACCCCTTCATCCAACGGCCCATGATCATATCGCGACCCCCTCATCGACCATGCGTTAACTCTCAGGAAGCTAGCGGTATTCCTCCCGTACTATGGACACGTGTCGTGCTCCTGCGGTGATCGTTGCCTCCCCACCCGAAACCGCCCGACCCCAAAAGTGGTGCTGGAGGAAACCACTTACCACCCCTTTGCTAAACGATAAAGGGTCCCATCACTGTGACGTCAGCCATGCAATAAATGCCAAAATCACCTGCCAAAGCCAAATTTTGTTAAAACCACAATAAATCATCATTTTCATTCATTTTCTCTGCAAACAGTCTTCCATGCAAAATATGTTTGGTTGATTACAAATCACGTCCAGTCCGCCACCCAGCCAACAAGCTCCAACATCGTGCTCTGCATCTGGTCCTGCAACGTGTGAATTGCCCGGTTTGCCTCTAAAAATAGGTATTTACCCCAATTCGCTTCCCAAACTGGTAATTTCTTTTTTCCACTATGAATTTTACCCAAAAGAGCCGAATTCAAGTAAAGTCAGTCTGTAGCTCTCATAAAATACACCCAGAAATGCAGTTTTTCCCACTATTTCCATAAAAGCTCCACCTCTAGTTTGAAAACACAAGAACCAAACATGGAAGCTCCCGTAGCCCTGAACTTCGCACCCCTCAATGCACCAAATAAAGACCAGGATTATTTACCCTTAGATGACAGAGATTTTCAAATAAAGGAGTTATCTGGTGACATGAACCACCTCCAGGCATTTCGCTGAATTAGGAATAGTTATCTGAGTAACTCTGATATCTATGGAATATGGGAATCCAATCTTCCTAGGTATTGCCTTCCCTCAATCAATGTTTTCCCAGATATTATTCACCAATGTTGTGCCAACTATGACCCTGTTAGTCAAGTAGTTATAACCCCATACCAAACTATCCTTTTTTACATAACTACTGAATCTATCAATCATATGTTACACTTCCATCCCACTCACCCTTTGGGTCCTCTTTCCATGGGATTTTTTCTTGAGCAAGGCTCTCAATTGCCCAATTCAGAAATAACCCGTATTGCTCAAATGTTCATGAAACCTGAGTGCCAGTCCGAAGGCCCACCCCCATATTTACATGTCTGCTTCACTAAAATAGGAAAACTCATAATTGATATGATATCCTTCACCTTGGGATTTAAAACTAGTGAAAGTGTTGATGAGACCACCTTAGTTCTATTGTCAATGTTTACTCCAGGATAGCGCCCCACTGTCAAGTATGACTATGCCACTTTTATTGCCAACAAAATCAATGAGCAATTCATAAATCTGGATGGAGAAGGAGTCTTCAAGTACACCTCATTCATATACCACCTTCTGCTATATTATCAACCAGACAACTTTTCATTTCCCATCAAGAAATTGGATTCCAAAGGAGAGCTGAGGTCTGTGATCTTTTGGACCTCAGTCTTCCACAATGTCCATGAATCCCCTTATACCTATTGTGAATTCATTGACTTGTTTGTACATCCAGCCTCCACTCTATTGATAGGAGCTCCTCCTCATAGACTCTCTGGTGATATAAAGAAGATTTTACAACTTTCCAGACAGTACATGATAGGTGATTGGTGCCTCTACCAAAATCACACAGAAATTAGAATCTATGGATGTGAACTGTGTCCTTTCAAGCTGCCCAAATATGTGCTTATGAGACTATTTTGCACTGGAATATTTCAGGCAGCTTATCAATGCAGATTTAACCCACTTTTGTAGTGCAAAGAAAAAGGCTCAACTGATAATAAAAAATCAGTTAGGCCCTTATATCATCCATAAGAGGGAGGCATGCAAAGATGCTGAGAAGATATTAGGGGAAAAACTCAAATTGAAGAAGAGTTTTTGGTGGGTGCCTTATGACCCAAATAGCTTTATAAGTGACAGAAAAGTAATAAACAGGCTGTCAGTTTATGTACATCATAGGATCCCTGAAATTGAACAGTTTGCTAATTAGGATGAGTGGGTAGAGGGTACATTAATAGAAGAAATTACTGAGCAAGAAAAAATGGAAAAAGCTATGAAAGACTCTGAAAAAACCCTTAACCTGGACTCTTTTGGACAGGTATCTTTCAAGCTACCTCAACAAATAGGAGTTGGTACATCCTCGGCTGGAACTTCTTAGCAACCCGTACAAGAAACCAACACACCAGTTACAGGGTCTTCTAAGGGCAAGGAAGTGGCAGACACAGAGCAACAAGCAATGACTGATCAGCAGGGGCAAATTCCTCTGGTTCAAATCAAAGCAGCAGAGATTCCTGCATTACAGACTCCTCTAAATGAGGAAAGAGGTAAGAAAAGAGATAGGGAAGAAGCCACACCTATCAGTGGGCCTACAAACCAACCAGGGGAAAAGAGGCAAAGACTCAATCCTTTGTCAGAAGAGGAAATCTATGAAGAAACAACATAAAGTTTAAGAGGAGAAAATATACCCAGCCAGCAGACATCCCGAGTGGTGGAAACATCAACTAGCTCACACAAGTAGGAGCTAGAAAGGCAGCATAGTGTGGAAGTTTCATCCACTAGGCCACGAAGCAAGAAGGCCTCTGACAAAAAAAGGACGTTCACAGAGATAAAGGCTAAAAATGATCCACTTAGGCTACAGATTTATAACCAGTATCTTAAGATGGCCCCCACAAACCAACAAAGGTTGATGTCTGCCTATGACATTAAGGAGGATAAAATGATGATGAGTTATTTTAAGCCCAATATGCAGCACTCACAATCAATAGTTGATTACATTAGGATGAATTTGGAGGTCTTAGCTAAAGACATTCATCCTATGGACCAGATTGAGCTGCATAAACAGACTAGAGAGATGGTATACTCCACACTAGCTGATAAAGCTATGTTAGCTCATAAATTGTAAAACTCCTTGGAGAACACCTTTTCTCAACTAGATTTGGAGAAAGCCTCCTCCCTTGCTAAAGACAATAGGATAAAATCTTTGGAGGAGATTATCATTGAACTAGGACATGATCCCAAAGATGCTAAGGGAATAAAGGCATTAATGAAGAAGGAGGAAGATATTGCTACCCTGAGGAAGAAGCTTAAACTCCCTCCTTCCATGCATCCACAGACCGCGGAAGTTGCAAAGCAAAAATCCGAAGAGGAAATGATGCACCTGCTCATGAAACTCAATGAAATATTAACTGATACAGAGCAGGCACTGGAGAAAGCTCTAAAAGAAAAGCAGGGAGAATCAACCTCCTAGCCACCTAAAGTAATCCTTGCAATCACTACTGCCACCTCCACATTTGTAACAACATTACCTCCCACTGTTCCAGCATCTTCAGCAGAGATAATTAAAGCAACAAAAGCACCAGGCAGGAATACCAACATGACCACAGATGAATTGATAAAAGCCATGGAGGGATTAAAACTCCAAGTATCAGAATTGAAGCAAGTCAAGGAACAATTGGCAAAAGTAGAAACAAGTTATGACAAATCCAAGATAAGTGTGGCAGAGAAGATAAGGGAAGTTAAAACATTGCATAATAAAGTGAAAGCATTGGAAAAGGATCTCTCCCTGGATAAACCTCTAGCAGAAATCAGAGGTATTCTATGGTCCAACATCAATCAGTCCCTTGGTAATATGTGGAGATCTATCCAAGTCATTTATGAGCAGATTGACTTGATAGAAAGGGCCCAAGTGGAGATTCAAAAGACAAGAGCTTTATTGGGGCAAATGCCGGAACAAGCCAAATGGCTAATACATTTTTTGAACACCAAGACCAGTGAATAACTGGAGGCACTGCAAATCACAGACAGGACATGCACCATTCTAGAAATCAAGAGAGTTCTAACTAAGAGAACTCTAATGCAAATTTTGGAAAGGAGATGCCAAGACATGCAGGTGGAAGTTAATTATTTCACATAAAAGTTTACAGTTTTGCATAAAAAAGGTTTGCCAAGTCCGTTGGGAAGTAATGACCGCCTGATGAAACACATAGACTATGCAAATAAATTGAAGAAATATGTTGCTAATCAAACTAATTCATCGAAAAGTACTTCAAAAGTATAATCACTTCCATCTGGCCAAAGCCTCTACGACAACTTAGAAAATTTATTCTACATTGAGCATGAAGTGAAGCATCTATTCTCCATCCCACCTAATTTCTTTAGATATACAGAGATCCATGAAACTTTGAGAAAGCTTTAGAGACATAAATTACCAAAATAGAAGTGGTGGGAAGATATGTTAGGAATCTTATGAACTTATCTTTGGTATCTTTGGTAAAACGAAATTTTGGGTCATCAGCCATAATACAGAGAACATAAATGAATGAGGATTAGATTGATAGAATATCTGACAAAAGGGGAGCATACAACACAGAGTATCAGTGGAATATAGATGTGAACTGACTCACAAAGTCTACCTCCAGCACATCTAATATGATAGAGCAGCCAGCACAACATCAGTTATGTTCCCTGTTATCAAGAATATTCGTCTCTATCTTTGTACAAACGATGAATCATCATTAGATATTATCTCTGTGAGATATTTTTTGAGATATTTTGTATAAATACCCCATCCTTCGAAGTATTTGGGGTTGGTGAACCATTCTTAGACTGTGCTGTAATATTGAAATTTTGGAATACAAAGTTGTTGAAATCAATTGTTGCTAGACTCACTGGATGTGGAATTGATGCAGAAATTATCACAGAATTCTTGAATCAACTAGTGGACCAATAAGTCCCCTTATCTTCTGTTCTTTAATCTTTCTAGTTTTCATATATATCACATGTGTATCATAATCTAAATGGTAATGATAAATATTAATTCCGAATTTGCTTGACTGCACTCTGTGTTTCATTCATTATCGTTCTCTATGTTTTCTTTAGGATTAGTATAAACAGTGTAACTCTTAATTGCTCTTGTTTCCTAATTCTTTCATATTGATTATTGCTTGGGAATTATTAACTACTCCTTGGTAGTAATCATCCATTTTCCTATGTTAAATATGTTGAAGGATTCTTAACTACCCTTCAACCATTTTAAGTCCATTCCATCTGATTCCTGCATTTGGATTGTTCCATGGTTGAATACCTTGCTCTGTGATACCCTCCTGTGTTGGAAACCACATCCAAAAAACCATCTCATTTGACTCCATTATCCCAATGGATTAAAATTCTTAGTTTTACACCTCTGTTCTATTGAATCTCACCATCCAAAACCAAACAAAACCCCTGAACCTAATAACTAGCCTAATATCTTTCAAAACAAAGTTAAATCATAAAGAAAGAGCCCTCTCTAGATGTAGATTGGCTAGAAACTGTGTCTAAAAGATTGGTCTATGGTTACCTCGACCGTATTCCCTTTCTTACAACTTTTGGGAACAACCTAAGAGATAACATCCCACATGGAAGGAAAAAGTGGAACTACTGGACTCAAAAACAGTCCTACAGGAGGCACAGACTGTTTTACAAGAGACCTTGTCAAGACTACAGGAGACCAAAAAACTTGAAAAAATACTATAAGGACAGTCACAGGGGAAGGAGGAAGCAACAGAGACTCAAGAACCAGATCCCTAGCCTAGTTTGGGCTCTTACTACAACCTTTTTGAGGGGGGAAGAATCATTCCACTGAAATTTGCAATCCCACTTTTCTTTGAGTTGGAGAAAGAAAGAATAAGAAGCCATAGGTGGTTGTAAATTGCCAAATCCAAGGGAGTTGAGGATATTGGTCATATGGAGAATCAACTCAGAGAAATGGGCAGAGAACTAAGTGCTCCCAGACATAGAGAGGCAATCACAAGAAATCACCTTGAAATAGAAAATGAGTTGCTAAAGAGATAGTTGAAAGAAAAAGAGACAAAATTGGCATGCATGGATAGTTGGTCTATGGAGGCACTGCAATGCAGAACACCAGCAAAATCATATGGATTATACCTCAAGGACCAATGGCTATAGTTTTAGATAAATACTTTGGCACAGAGAGGTACAATGCCTTTCCAATATTATAGATAGTTTATGGACCTATGTGACCAAAGTTCATTAGAAGACAAGGCAAAAATAGCAGAGTTCTATTTGCATAACATGGCCCTCACCAATATGAACGTGTGGGACCCCAATGCTAGGCTAGGGGACCTGCAACTAATGGCCATGGCATCATGGATGAATCATGAGGAATTAAGGGTAGTAGAGATAAGGAAGTTGATAATAAAGGAGTAGAATGAACCCTTAATGATCAGAGTTGAGCCATCAGACCCCATGGCTCTCATCAACACACACCAGCTGCTTGCAAATAATCCCCAAATTGCCCCTAAGTATATCAATGATCAGGCTTAGGCCATTGCACATTTTGAGGACATGGAAAGGTTACTAGGGGATGACTGTATTCATGCTTGTATGAGGAGGTGGAACACCGTACCACATAGTTTTCAGATCAGGGAGTGTCACTCCCCAACAAGGACAAAAGAAGCATTAAGGAGAGTGCCACTGTACAAGCACTCTATGCGGAATTTGAAGGTCAATTGGATTGGCCTCAATTGAGTCCCCCACTACTGCTAGGCATGCCAGAAGGCAGAAAAGAGGAAGAAGAACAATAGCAATGGGAAGAGGTGGGCAGAAAGGCAGGATTCCATGACAAAGAAGAGGACCTCACATCAGAAGCATGGGATGTCAGGGAGGCCATCAAGGCCATCAAAGATGAGGAGATGGATTGAGTTGCTCAGAGGATGAGAAACACCTTCAATAGGGGGGTGATGATGAGCCCCATAAATGGGTAATTATATGGGGTCATTTTTCCTCCTAACATAGTTTAATCAACCATTCTCTTAGCTTATTGCATGTTTTTTTATTATATTTATGCTTATGGAGTGAGTTGGGTTGGTCATTATGCCATGGAGTCTAATATGTGTTTAATGCAAATTTCTGTTTAATTTTGGAGATCAAGTCAAATATTTAATGAACAATTGGCAGCAATAATTTGAAGTAGAAAAGGGAGAGGATTTATAGGAGGTTATCCCCCTCATTTATGACTCCCCACTTCGAATTCTCCATCATGCAGCTAGGAGCACAAACAACCACTAGGAGGTAGCCCAACAAGTGGAGGATAAATTCTGTTTATCTCAAGTTTTGGGAGCCAAGCCTCCTTGATTTTAAGGAAGCTGTTGGGAGGTTTAGTTGTATAAGTAGAGAGGCCTAGGGCCTCATAGGAAGTTAGTCAAATTTTCAAATTTTTGCTGCAGCTTTGCTCTACTTAACTTCGAGCTTACTTTTGTCTACAGTTTCATGTAATGCTATTATTATTTTGATAATAAAGATGAGATCCTTTTTGAGCTAGCATTGAGTTACCTCATAGGGCTGAATCTCTTTGGTTAGGGCCCAATCCAAGCAGCCAAGCTCCTCTTGTTTGTATTTATGTGCTTTGTTTCAGTTTATGGATTAGTTGTTGTTAGATAAGTTTCTTTCTTGGTTAAGAATAGGTTGATTTTGGTGATTTAGAAGGTTAAATTCATTTTAGTTTCCTATAGCAGGTTGAAAAGTGATAGAAAGAAGACACAAAAAGGCCATCAATAGAGCCTTGGCCTCCTTTTCTCCCTTTGGGACCATGAACTGAGGCCAAGACCCTCTTCCTGCCACAGAAAACACAGATTTGCCTTCTCCATAGGATTTCTAGTGTTGTAGTTTGTTAGAAGGTTAATGCTTTGCTTTAGATCTATTTCACCATGCTCATTTCTGTCTTGTAATAAGTTTCCTTCCATACTTTCTCTCATTATAGCATTTTCAGCATTTCTTTCCATAGCTCATAATCTAGATTAGCTTGACGCAAAATTATGTTTTTGATGTATTTAGTTTCGTTGCTTGCTTAATCTCGTTGTTTGATTTTCAGTTCTCTTGAAGCAAATCTCTTCCCACAACAAATTAGCCAGTCAACCATCACATTCTCTCCCTGATCTATGCCCTACAGGTTGCCTAGAGTTCATCTGAAATATGCCTTAGTTTTCTGCACTTTTCCATAGATTTTCCTCTTTCCTTGAACAAATATGACCATCTTTCTCTCTCCTAAACATTATTGATGGACCCTAGACACCTTAACACATCATCCCAAACTTTAGATACCCTCTCCACCCACTATCACACCTTCAAAACCTCCAAAACTGCTCTCGGCATCCTCCTGTAGACCTCCTATAGACCTCCTGTAGATCCCTTGCAACCTCTTGTAGATTTTCCTGTAGGCTTCTTTATGAAGTCTGATTGTGGTAAAAGCCTCCAGAAGGCCACCTGAGACCTCTTAAGACCCATCCATACCATCCTACATCTTCTCAAGTCCCAAAACCGCCCTCCATCGCCATCTAAACATTGCCACATTCACAATCAAATAAATTACATGCATGAAAATTTCACATAAAAATACATAAAAATCCAAAAAGATGTTTTTTGCTCATTTACTTCTAGAAGTAGCTTGAGTAGATGTTGTTTACTTCCTGAGTAGGTAATGTCATTCATTTCATGGTTTTTCATCTCTCTTTCTGCAAAAGTAGGATTAGTTGGTTAAGTAGGGTTTGCTAGGTTTACTTTACATTTTAGTGTTTTTTCCTTTCTACAAGTAGAGTAGTCTCTGTAGAGTAAGATTTCCTTCCTTTCATCACATATAGAGCTTCTTCTGGAATCCATAGAAGTTGGCTTGAGATCCTAGTGATCTTGTGCCAGCTGACCAAGTGACAACCTGTAGTAAGAATTAGTACTTGTGCATACAACACCGTCGCTTCCAAGTTTGTTACGAACTACCGGGTTGATAAAAGTAAAGTAGGAAGCCCATGAGTTGCAACATTATTGCTACAATAGTGGTGCTCACCACCACTTCAGACTCTCCACACGCTTCATCAGGGGGTCTCGGACAAGCTTAGGATCATAAAGGAGCATGCACTTGCAATCATCAACAAATTCAAGATAAACAATGAATAAATGTACATGGAGAAGGCTTAGGATCTGAAAGCAAAGGAAGAATTGGGAGCCCAAAGTTAGAGCCTGGAAATAGCGATAACACAGGAGTGCAACTTATTCCCAAACTTAAATATTCTGGAAGACACTGCAGCTACAACAAAGATTAGGAAATTGGCTGCTATAGTTTTGCGTATCAAAGGGTGAGATAGGAAAAGTCATGTTTTACTTCTAGATGAAGATAGCAAAATTACAGCTGAAGCTACTACCGATGAATTCCCCAGAGGTTAGGGAGCAGTGAAATGCAGCCATTAAAGAACATATGAATACTTTTTAGATTTCACCGAAAGGATGTGATTTTCTCTTTAACTAGGCCATGGAATTATGGGACACTTTTTAGGAGGACCCCACCCTGAAAAGGTTAAGCACATAAACCAGAGAGACCCAATAGAAGTAAGATGAGCTCAGAGAACCTATGTGCACATTGGTGCCAATTCAGTGCTCCATGCACTTAAGGAAAGCTAATACAAGCAAAAATACAGGAACTACAACAAAAATAATCAATGCTAAAGGCTTGGCTTCAACCTTGGATACGTTGGGTTGTGTTATATTCTTTCCATGACTAGCCCATGTAGTTAACCAGGGGGTTAGAGGGGGGGAAGAGCCCCACTTCGTTGTGTCGATTGCACAGCAGGGGGGTCATGGAGGGGTGGTAGCCCCCCCTGTCTAGAGGGTTTGAGGGGGTCAAGTAGGCCCCCTCTACGGGGTCCAATGCGGCACCCCGCGAAAAGTGTTTTTGGACCCTATATTAGGTTGGGCAGACCTACCTATGGTTTTGTGCATGGTTTCCAGTCCATGGTATTGGATGCGATGGTTTTTGGTCCATGGTTTTAGATGCGATGGTTTTTGGTCCATGGTATTGGATGCTTTAGCATGTATAAATATGTATTGTAATATCGAAAGGAACATAATGAAAAATCAATATGGTAGTCCGAGTTTTGGGATCCAGGGGAAAATCTTTGTGTATATGTGTTTTATGTGTTATGCTCTCGCATTGTTTATTTTCTTTATTTTAGAATTCTTATGCAGGTAAATTTTGTACAGGTTTAAAACCTACATTTAGTATCAAAGTTGTTTTAGCTTCAAGGGGACACCTTTGTTGGTGAGGGGTTTCACTCAGGCCTGTGGTAGACCCTGCTCAGTGGGAGATCTGCGGGATTGATTATGGTGGTGAAAGAAGATGGTGAGCAGTGGAAAGATAGAGATCAATAAATGTAATGGCTAGAGTTTTGAGTTGTGAAAACTCAAGATGGAGGATCTGTTGGTGGATAAAGATTAGTGGATCATGGTAGATTCGAGTACTAAACCAATGGGAGTGTCCGATGAAGAATGGAAGAAGTTTGATCATAAGGAAAAGAGCACAATATGATTGTGTGTCTCAGATTCAGTATTGCTGAATGTATCAGGGGAAGCTATGACTAAGGCTTTGTGGGACAAGTTAGGGACTTTGTACCAATCTAAGTCTCTGGTGAATAAACTGTTCCTATATAAAAAGTTGTATAACTTGAGGATGAATGATGGAGACTCGATGATAGAGCATCTAAACGAATTTAATACTATGGTAAGTCAGTTATTATCTGTTGATATTAAAATTTCGAATGAAGATAAGTGCATCAGTTTGTTGTGTTCTCTACCAGATTCATGGGATAGTCTAGTTATTGCAATAAGTAACAATGCAACTGCCTTGTAGTTTGATGAAATAGTCTCATCGTTGCTGACAGAGGAGATGAGATGGAAAAATATGGAGAGGCAGAATGGTGATGCCTTGTCTGTACAAGGATGGTCCCAGACAGAAAAAATAAATAAAAAAATTGGACCCTATATTCGAACCTACCTATGGTTTTGTACATGGTTTTCGCACATGGTTTTGGACGCGATGGTTTTTGGTCCATGGTTTTGGACGTGAAGGTTTTCAATCCATGGTATTGGATGCTTCAGCATGCATAAATATGTATTGTAACATTGAAAGGAACATAACGAAAAATCAATCTAGTAGTCCCGGTTTTGGGATCCAGGGGACAATCTTTGTGTATATGTGTTTTATGTGTTATGCTCTCACATTTTTTATTTTATGTGTTTTAGAATTCGTATGCAGGTAATTTATGTACGGGATTAAAACCTACAATATAGAAGAGGCCAGCTAGATTTTACAAACCGTATAGTAAGAGATGAAATATATACAATAGACTCATCAGATGATGCAACATGTGATTGAGGGACCAACTACTGAAAAGCTGGTCAAAGAAGCGAAGAAGGTTGCAATATAGAGTACCGCGGGACTGAATGCATTAAAGAAACAATTCAGTGAGCTTTGCCACAAAGTTGAGAAGTTAGATAAGTGACTTGAGGGCAAGTCACCATATTTGTGTTGGGGGCTAGTTGGGAAAGGGACCCTAGGGTCAATTTTGTGTTAGTTTAAAATTTTTTTGAGTAAAATATTGTAAAGGATATAAAGCCTCCATGCAATGTGGAAGTAGAGCACATAGCCAAGTAGGAGTCAAAGGAGATTTAGCCCCTTGTATGGGTAAGTAACAGGTTAGTTTTGAGACTCACCCATAGGTCGCAGACCATGGTATTCTAAGCGAAAATGCTATATATAGATGAGTCATAGGTATTTTAGAAAAGTAACTAAGATAGAAGATTATTGTTTTGGGCAAGTGCTAAGGTAGGAAAGCTCTATTTCATGTACTTAAGTGAAAGGGGAAGGCTCCTACAGCTGAGTGCATGGAGACCTTGGCAAGTCCGCAATTGAATGCGGGGGCCCCTACAGCTGGGTGCGTAGGGTGGAAGAGACTGTAAATTGAGCGCTGAATCTAATAAAGACTAATTTTGGACTAAATATATTGCATATGTGTCTTATTCTTATTTCTGTTCAAGTTATACAATATCACTCAATGATCTGTTTTCTATAAAATAAAGTGTAATTGTTGCGGGAATATGTTAAAACTTTAATATCTATGCATGACCTAAGTAATGATCTATTTTTGCGAAGGAATTAGCTAAATATGTTATGATAACTGTTCGAAGCAGATATATCTATGTGAAGACAAATCTAGGGTTAGTGTTTACTATGCGAAAGTTGTCAGTCTACCTCTTTTGGGTCTGAAAATTCTGAGCGTAGACCTTCGTGAAGGTCTAAGATACATTTTCATAGAGTTGCAGTAGTGGGCCATAGGAGGATATAGATCTGCACAAAGGCAGATCTATGTGACAAGGGCTTCAGATAACTTATCACATGGTCTCTGTATGCAGAAACCTAGTTCTGGCATCCCCCAATACTGCTTCGGGTGAGACTGTAGCCGCCACTATACAAGTTGCTGCCGGAAGGGCCAACAATTAGGGTTTTTTTGGTTGGTGTGAATAAATCAGAACTTGGGTTAGGCCCACTTAAGCCAACGGAATCCATGTACCAATTTCTTGAAAGAGAAGGACCTTAGGTAATTCAAAGAGTGGCTACAACAGATGCTACTTCATCTTCTAACGCCTCCAACTATGAAGTCGCCCACTCTTTTCTTCACAAGATCACTTCTCGACTCGAGATCCTTCCTTATACTGATATGGTAAAATGGATAATTGAAAACATCAACATTCACGATAGGGCATTCTTGAATTCAAGAAAAAAATTCATGAGTCCCTTTACATCTGAAGATTTGAAGAGAATGTACCATATACCTTACCCACAAAATGTGTATGACAAATCTTTCCTCAAACATTTTGAAAGCGAGAATGAGGTAGCATCATATCCAATTAAATGATGGAGATCCTACCCAAACAAACATAAGCATGAGAAATTTGGTATGTACTCTATATCTTCTCTCACCACTCCCTATCCTTATATCACAACTATGATGTGTAGATTGTTCGGGCACCCTAATACAAATAAGTTCTTAGTCAAATGGGTTCCTCTTATTGAGGCATAAATTGATTCTTATATAATGGATTGGGGCACTATCCTTTCAAATAAAATTGCCTCCCAAATCCAAGAATTTAGGCAACATTGCTATGTTACTGCCAGATTAGTTACACCATTTTTTATGACTGCATATATCATGGATGCAGTTTGTTTCACTTCAAATTTCCCAACCATGGGATGGAAATGGACCATTCAAGATCCCATTCCCATCCATATATATCATAAAATCTTGTGGGAATCTAATTCCACACCCATTTCTGTAAAAATTTCCAAGGAGTTATGTTGCCAATTCACCAAGTCCTTTTTGACAAAATAGCCCAAGATTGTCTAAAGAGGCCATATTTGACTTCATACCATGCTATAGGTATTACACTGTATTTTTTCACCATCCTTGTTACCCCTTCTCCCGTAAATTGGAGGACCTATTCCGGGACCTGTGAGAAGTGACATAACTTGAAAACACCAGCATTGTATCCCTTAAAGTATGTAATCTATATGCCCTGAAGACACCTTCTGCAGATACCCAAAAATATAGCCCTTTCTCCATTGGTGCTATTCCGCAGTGTATCACTCATGCCAATGGGGGAAATCCTCCAAAGAGGGCGCACCAGTTGGCGCTCTGTCTCAGAGTTGCACTAGCGCCAACCCAGTTGGGTAAAGTTTTTAACAAACAAACTTCCAAAGGTTCCTTCTACCCTATCCATGAACTGATTCCAGTTTGATTTGGTTCAGTTGGGCTTCGAATCTCCCAAGGAGGGAAGTAGTTCTCCACCTCTCATGGAATCTTCCTTATGATAAGGACAATCCCATGAATCAAGTGGATGGTCTTATCTACTCCTCCTACCTCTATATAAGCTTGTCCCTTTGCCTTTGACAAACTAGTTAATAATTCTGCTTTTCAAGCTCCCAAATCTAAGTCCCAAAGTCCAAGAATTGCTAAGCTCATCTTGCAAGAGGCCTTGTTCATCCCTATGAGGCTAAATCTTTAAGGAGGAGATCCATGCCCAAGTAATCAAGGAGAGAGAGGCTTGTTCACATCCCCTACAAGCTTTGCAAGGCATGTGTTGCTAATCACCGAGCCAAAGGAGGATTTGACGTCAAAACTTGGTTGTATTCTCTTTTGTTTATCAATAATAATAGACGATTATCATTATGGTTCCATTCATGTGTCTTTATTATGATGTTTGAGTTGTATCCTTTTTGACTGATACATAGTTGCACTTCTTGGATTTTATGCTTGTATTTGTCTTGCTCTTTGCATGTGCAGGTGTCTATTCACGAGGATCGTGAGGATTATGACCAGCTGAAGCGAAAGAATGGAAGTGACGACTCTTCTACGAATATAAGC
The DNA here is from genome assembly GCA_000404065.3 of Pinus taeda. Lineage (NCBI taxonomy): Eukaryota > Viridiplantae > Streptophyta > Pinopsida > Pinales > Pinaceae > Pinus > Pinus taeda. The sequence continues at coordinate 136,958 of APFE031398884.1, forward strand.
GTTGGATTAGAGGTAGGATATCATCATTGGCCTTTACTTTGCAATTAGGAACCTACATGTTAGTGTTTTTTGATTGTTGCTAGACCCAATTTAGGCTAGTGGGATCGCCTCTGTCTGCAGAGGGGATTTACTTGTACAACAATTTGGCGACTCTACTTGGGAGTTGGATTTTTCCTTGTTTGTTTATCTTGTCTTGTTGTTTGATTTGTAAAATTTAGACGGAGCCTGAAGTCTGGCCAGATAGCCTTCGAAACGCTATTTCTTTGTATTAGCGACGTAGATAAACACTACTTCAGTCCATCTCCGGTTTGGTTTGCAAACTGAATGACTTGGGACTAGCCTTGTTCCTTGATTGTTTCCTTGGTTTCTCCCGCTTATTTTGCTTTCTGGGTTGGATACCTATGTTGTTTTGCCTCTTGAGAGTACTTAGGTATTTCTGGTTTAGCCTTGGCTCTTTTATTTTTATTTTTCCATAGCAAACTCAACTGGCACTATTTTATAGCGTGACAGTCACACCAGTTGGCACATGTTGCACACTTACAACCCACGCCAATACCTGAAAGGCGCTTGTTGCAGCCTGATAGTCGCGCCAGGCCTGTAAACTTTTGAAGTTTGCTTGGTTTTCAACTTTTTGAGCTGTGGTTTTTTCCTAAGCACCTTTATTAGACTACTTTGGTGTGTTGGAGTGTGATTTGACTGGTTTTGATTGCTACCCTTTGGGTGTTTGCTTTTTTCTATCGATTTCGCATTTCTAGCCCTAGGGCATCTAGTGGATTTGTGAATCGAGCCTTCCTGAGGTGTTTTGATCTTTTTGTTGTCCAGTTGACTCTCATGTTTGCTCCCTTACACTTGTTTGGTAGTTGTGGATATTTTCGTTGCATTATTTGAGTGATTTGCTTCATCTTCACTTGAATTCCGCTTCATCTCACTTTTAGCCCAGATCACACGGCTCATTGTTGTCTTTGGGATCTTTTGGGTTCTTTAGATGTTTGATTCACTGATTTGAAGAACTGAACATATGTGTATTGGTTAGAATTTGTTTTTATTATTTCTCAAAAGTTCTTTAGTGCATTTTTCCATTATTGAAAAGAAAATCTCTTTTGCTTTGAATCAGTTAATGAAAGTTACGATTTTTCATTTCGATTAGTGATTAGTGATCTTAAAGAAAAGTTTATTGATTTGCATTAGCTGCATTAGGGAAACTCTTTGTTGTTTGTGATCATTTCGTTTGCATGAAAGCTCTCTAACTCTCTTGTAATTAGCATTCTTTGAATGGAATGACATGTTTTGGCATATAGATTTCATTTAGGGATTTTGAGAAATTACATACGGTAGGACCTAAAAACTGAAAATTAACTCAAGATCAACTTTAAAATAAATCGAATGAACTTAAAAACGCATTGGAACATAACGCTCACATTCTAGAGGTCTAGGCCAGAGACGTGCTCCGGCGTCGTTAAACCTAGTCACTTTTGTTCTCACATTAAGGTTGGGTGATTCCTCCTTGTGTGACTCAACTGTGGTCTAGTACGGACTTGTGCTCCCACATACTGTCACGTATATATGGGGAGACTCCACTAGGTTATCATCCTTGATCCATAGGAAGCCGTGTCTGCCGCCTTACAGCCCGTAACGCACTGAACACAGCATTTGGGAAGATTGACTGCCGTACGGAAAGTCCTTGGCTTTCATATGATTGCTAGGATGCATATACAGTTTTACGGATTGTCTGGTAAACCCCTTCCCTAGTTTCTCCAGAGCAGTCACTTTTTGATCCTTTTCAGACTCCTTAAAAGAAAAGGCTCACTTGAGCATTTGTCACTTCAGGCTCACTAAATATTCGAAGGCAACTAGAGTCATATTTTGTCCTTTTCTCAACTCTTAAAACATGAAAAGGTCAAGTTGCGTCCTAATGTCTTAAAAATTTATTCGACCACGATTACATTTACCTTGTTAGATCTTGTTTGCGTTAGTTTTGAGTAGGGTCTTTTATCGTTAGCTTTTCTAGGATTTTTGTTCGATTCGATCATCTTGGTGGATCCATCAATCCCGTCTCCCGTCCTGAGTGACCAAGGGTCTCCTTCTTCTGCTGCTCCTGAGACACTAGTTTGTGGTGACACTTTCCCTGTTATTCCAAGTGTCCAACCATTGAATTCTCGTGTTCCAGAGGATGAGTGTTACGATTTGTTTTGGAACCCTGTTTGGGATCCTTCCGAAGAGGATTATCCCTCTACTCCTACTGGTGTTTCGACCCTGATGACTTCTTCTAATATGGAAGACACATCTCTTGTATCGAGTGGAACACCTATTATGTCAAGTATTGAGACTCCTATCCCGGCCACATCCCCGGTCATATCTACGCCCTACACTGTTACACCTCTCGGTATTACAGTGCTTGCGCGCTATAGATCTCTGAGGGTTGCCATGGGATCCGGGAGTTCCTCTTCTATGTGGGATAATAACGTTGTTCCCACTAAGGGACCTTTTGTTTCCCAAGTTCACCATACCACTGTCACGTCAGTTCCGACCCATCCGACCATTTGTGTCGCATCATCAACTCCGGTTGCTAGTGTCGTTACGACATCTTCCATCGTAATTACTGTTGCTGACCCATCCCGTGGTCTGGTACGTAGTGGTCAATCGGCACATGCTACCAGAGTTGTTCATCTTGCAAGTAGTGCCCCACCTTCTTCTGATGCCATTTCAGTAGGGGGGGCATATTCTCAATACTTGCATGTTGTCCAAAATCCAGGCGTGAAAGGCCCCTATTATGACCCTATAGGTCATCATTTGTATACCTCCTTGCCGGCTCAACCCGCGGTTGAGTCTTCAATTCCATTGAATGTTGCTTAGGGTACCACTAGTTATGGTGGTGGCCAATTCCGTTCGGATCAAGGGGCAGCCGTATCAAGGACCGTCATACCAAGGTTAGCCATTCTACATGCAGCCTAATTATGGGAAGTAGTATTATGGCCAAAACTATCCAGGGAAACCTGGAGGCTCGCAAGGACAACCCTCCCAGGGACAACCTTCGGCCTCTGGTGGTCCATCTTTTACCTATCTTGGGAAACCTTCTAGAAACCTGGGACAACCTTATGCTCAACAAGGACAACCTAGAGTCCAACAGGGATACCCTTCAGGTCAACCCTACGGGAATCCGGGACAACCTTACGTGCAACAAGGACAACCTGGAACCCAGCAAGGATACTCTTCTAGGTAGGGTGGCCAGCCCTAGATGCAGTAAGGCCAGCCCACTGCTCAGCCTAGTCAACCATCTGGTCTGCAAGGACACCTTCAGTTGTGCAAGGACAGCCAAACATTCAGCAAGTTCAACCTTCTGGACAAGTAGGTCCATCTCAGATCTAGCTAGATGGCCCATCCTCAGTCTTCCCAAGGATATCTCTCTGGGCCTACTCAAGCAGGCATGCAGATGGTTCTTGCTTCTCAAACTCAACCCGGTTACCAGCCCCAGAATCAAACTGGTCTCTAGCCGCAAGGTGGGTATCAATCCCAACCTTCTTATCAAATGCAGCCTGGTTCCCAGGCTCAATATGGAGCCCAACAACCATATGGATACCAGCAACCCAAGGGGCAAAATCAATTTGCTCGTATCAAAATTAGCAACAGCCGCAAGCCACCCCTTATCAAAATTATCAGCAACCCAACGTTGCTCCTGTCGGTCAGTATGGTAACCAGTGGGGTGCTGGGGGGCAGAACCAGAATCAACCATCCAGTTCTGGATATAACCCTTATGGACAGAGTTCCTATGGACAAGGACCTCTTGGACCTGGTCCGGTCGGACAAAGCCAGTGGGGGCAACCAGCGACTGGTTGGAACTCTCACCCTACCTTGTATCTGCAGATGTCCTTTAACCTGCAGCTACCATTCATAGCAATGTTGGAACTGCCTGATGTGTCGAAATTAACTAATGATCCTATTTTGCATAATCCACAGTGGCCACCAGTTCCAACTAAGATACCCGGTGATTGTCCCAAATTCGATGACAAAGCTGGAGAGGATCCTCAAGCCCATGTAATGACTTATCACCTTTGGTGTTCATCCAATTCATGGCTTGACGATTCAGTTCAGCTTCGCCTATTCCAAAGGACTCTCACCGGCTCCGCTGCTAAATGGTACATTGAATTGACTCGTGCGCCTTTTCAAGATTTCAATTCATTGGCAATGGCATTCCTCACTCATTTTCAACTACCCATTCAGTACGAGACAGGAACTCATCTCCTTACGTCTCTCAAGCAGGACACGGCTACGCACATCTCTGATCACATACATGAATGGAGAAGGCGTCATCAGTTAATCAAGTTCTAGATTCCTGATCAACTCCTCACCGATTGGTTCACAACTTCCTTTGTCCCTAAGATTGCACGGAACATTGCCATGGGAGCTTGCGTGACTGAAGAGCAAGCTATCGCACATGCTCAGTACCTTGACTTAGTTTACTCTCAATCAGGTACTTTATATGAGTATTTTCCTGATGCCTCGAGACACGGTACATCCAAAGCTCCACCAAAACCATCTTTTGATGGATTCATTGGCTCTGTGAATCCGTCGTCGAAAAAATCATCCTCGAACCCTGGGAAGCCAAAACCGAATGCTTCTAGTGAAAAAACTTCCCAGGGTGGTTCTAATTCTGGAAGTACTTCCGAGGTTAATGTCATCCAGTCCACCACGACAAACAAGACCTTGAAAGGAAAGAAAAAGGGGAAAGAAAAGAATAAGTCTGAGCAACCTAAACAGGATTCCTTCAAACCTCCATCCGAGGAAGGAGCCAAGTGCAAACCCAAGTATCCTTGTCTCATCTGTGATGAGGATTAGTGCACCAAAGACTACCCCAGGCGATCCAAGGTTAGTTGTTTGTTGAAAGGCACTCCCTGGATTCTTGAATTTCTGAAAGAACCTTTCCCCTCTCAACAGACTCAAATAGTGGCTTATCCATCTTCGTCTTCATCTCCCTTTGGTTCCCAAGTCTTCATGGCTGTATCTATTCCCGTTCATGTAACGAATCGAACAAAGGAGTATCCGTCATCCGCCGAGAAGGAGCCTGAGGTCCCCTTAAGCGCTCCTTCGTCCAGTTCTGGTCCACTCCACATCAAGAGACTGAGTACTGAGATGACAATCCGACCCCCTCCAAAAGGAGTACTTAGGAGATCATCTCACAACCCAAATGCTCATGCTGCCCAGCACTATAGCATAGTTGAGGACTTAGCGCAGGCTCCGTCAGCTATGTCTGCTTTAGAAGTTCTCCAGAGCTTCCCCCCTTAGAGGCAATCCTTGCTATCGGCCATCGGTGGCATCGACCCGGCAAATTTGAATTTGATCACCTTTGATCTCGAGAGTCATTTCCCAAGGCTGCCTCATCAGATCGCCTTTATTATACAAGTCATCTCAATTCGAAAACGATCCATCGTACGGTTATTGAGGAAGGCGCGTCAACTTGCATCATGTCCATTTCTTGTTGGAAAGTAAGCAGGTCTCCGACTTTGAGCCAGTCTCCCACGACACTGGAAGCCTTCGATGGGAGAGAATCTCGCCCCAATGGTATTCTTCAACGATTACCGATTAGTTTAGAAGGGAAAACCGTTGAAGTAGAAGTTGAGGTCGTTGACGCAAATCTTACTTACAACCTCCTTCTGGGCCAGAGTTGGACGTATGCCATGCACGTCGTGGCTTCATCCCTCTTCCGTTTCATTCGCTTCCCTCACCAGGTCCTTCTTCGCTTCTTCTTCTGAAGGTAATGTGCCCTTCATGGAGCATACCTCCATTCCTTTCGAAAGTGTGGGAGCCAGGCTCTTTAAAGATCCTGCCCTCATGGGTGTTTTCTCACTCCCACCTCCAAACCTTGCCTCCATCAGTATGAGTTCGGTTCGTTCTGATCCCTGGATCCTTCCTCCCATCGACTAGATAGAATCGTGGGGCGAGGAGATGCCGTTGAGTCCCACCGAACTCAACTACATTGAAATTGCTGCTGTATCGGCTCCTCCTGCTGAATCTGCTTCTTTAAGTAGAGCTCTTGACTCCTACTACTATTCCCCTTGGCTTGGAGAATGTGACTCCTCGAATCCATTAAAGGAAATATTTCCTTCCGACGAATCCATCATAGAGACCATGTCTCTCGAGGAACCTCCATGGTTCAATCTTCATCACCTTTCCTCGTTTCTCCCTACCATTCAGGAAATGTTGGCTTGTCTCGAGCAGTTTTCTCCGTGTCTCCTTTCACAACCCCTTCAGATGCCTATTCAGGTCTATCAAGTATCATCTGAAGGGAATTTGGGGAACATTACGCAGACCCAACCTATCGACATCTTTGTCAAACCAAGGATTGTCGAAAACATTTACATAGGAGTCACCTGCACTCCTGAGGAAATTCAAATCTATATAGCTCTTTTTTGCGAGTTTCGTGACATATTTGCATGGTCTTATGAAGAGATGCCCAACATTGATCCAAAAATCGTAGTGCATGAGATGCCTACGTATCCAGGAGCTAAACCTATTCGTCAGCATTTACACCCTGTGCACCCCCGCAAGGTTGCAACTATCAAAGCGGAAGTTGAAAAAGTTCTTAAAGCCAGTTTCATTTACCTTATCCCACTCATAGACTGGGTCTCTAACATTGTCCCTGTGGATAAAAAGCAGGGTACTATTCACGTTTGTGTCGATTATCACGATATTAACTGAGCCTGCCCGAAAGATAATTACCCCAGACCTTTCATTGACCAGCTCATTGATAAGTGTGCGGGGAGTGAGATATATTCGTTCATGGACAAATTTTCTGGCTACAACCGGATTAATATCGCACCTATCGATAAACACAGGACAACCTTTATTTGTCCGTGGGGTACTCTCGCTTATAAAAAGCTCCCTTTCAGTCTCAAGAATGCCGGTGCCACCTTTAATGTGCGATGTCTTACACCTTTCATGATATTTGGCACATCGTACAGCCTTATCTGGATGACCTTCCCGCTCATTCGGCTAAGCGCCAAGACCATCCGTCACATCTCCACGAGATTTTTCTCCACTGTCGACACTACAATATCTGACTTAATCCGCATAAATGTGTCTTCTGCGTAGAATCTAGTCGACTTCTCGGGTTCATCGTCTCCCGAGAGGGCATCCGCTTGGATCCCCTTAGCCGCAATTTGTTAGACACAGAATCTCGATATGCTTATGTCGAGAAGTTGGCCCTCGCTGTTGTTTTCACTGTTCAATGCTTCCGTCATTACATTTTGTTGCGTACCACGACAGTGATCTCCGATTGCAACCCTATGACCTACATTCTGTCACGCCAGTTGCTGGGGGCCAAATACTCGAAGTGGATAGTCATCCTCCAAGAGTTTGACTTGGAATTTACTACTGCCAAGTCTAAGAAATCACTTGTCTTCGTCGAGTTATTGTGTTCTTTGCCATCTACCACTGGCTCCTCTCAGTTAGAGGATTCTATTCCAGACGAAACTCTCTTCCTCATTAGCACCCTCAATCCCTGGTATGGGGATATTATTGTCTACTTGCAGACGTCCTCCTTTCGTCCCGAGACCTCTAAGGATGCTCGCCGATAGATCTGACATCAAGCCCAACCATATCGCATCATTGGGGACACCCTGTACCGTCTCGGTGTTGATTCCGTTCTTTGTCGATGTTTGACTTTCAAAGAAGCAGAGAGAGTTTTGAATGACTGCCACTCTAGTGCATGTAGTGGTCACATGTCTAGATATGCCACCACACAGAAAATCCTCCGTGCTAGCTATTTCTGGCCCTCCATTTTCAAGGATTGCATTCTTGCTGTCCGCTCATGTCATGAGTGCCAGATTTACCAATGGAAGATGCGTGCACCCCCTGCTCCATTGCACCTCATTGTAACCGTCGCCCCTTTTGCCAAATGGGTCATCGATTATGTGGCCTGTAACCCTCGCTCGTCCGGGGGGCATGGGTACATCATCGTTGCTGTTGATTATTTCACGAAATGGGCTGAGGCAATGCCTACATTGTCAGAAGACGGTCACATCGCGGCGCAGTTTTTGTTCAACCATGTTATTTCACTGTTTGGAGTACCCCAAGCCATCGTCACTGATCACGGAAAGTATTTTTGTAATCACATGATGACCGAGTTAACAACCTAGTTGGGCCTTAGGCATGATAGTTCGACCCTGTACTACCCTCAGGCAAACGGTCAAGTGGAAGCCGTGAACAAGGTTTTGGTCACAATGCTTCAAATAATTGTTGGAATGCATAAGTCCAATTGGCATCTGATGTTGTTCTCCGCTTTGTGGGCCTACCGGACCTCTGTGAAGGATGCCATCGGTTTCACTCCTTTTCAGTTAGTTTATGGAACTGAGGTGACCCTTCCTATTGAGTGTGAGATTCCTTCATTAAAGATAACCGTCGAATTGCTCCCTGATACTACTCCAGTAGAAGAGCGTCTTCTTTACTTAGAATGGCTGGATGAGACTCGTCGTCTAGCCTCCTTAGCTATTGAATCTCAGAAGAAGCGAGTGAAAACTCACTTCGATAATACTGTCAAGCCCCGCTCTTTCGTTGAGGGAGACCTAGTACTGCTCTACGATCAAGCTAACGATAAGCTGGGGGAAGGAAAATTCGAGCCTATGTGGCACGGGCCCTACATTGTGAAAAGAGTTTTGCAAAAAGGCGCCTACGAGCTTATTGATTATGAAGGCAATCCCCTAGATAAGCCCCGAAATGGGCTTTATCTAAAAAAATACTATGCATGAGTCCAGGCACTCTCTTTTTGTATATACGTGTGCTTTCAGCAAGTGTGTTGTGTGTGCATGTTTTCCTATTTTTGTTTTGGTGTGTCGGCATGATTGCCGCTTATTGTGTCTTTTGCTTCTTGGGCAGATGTCTAGATTGCCTTATGTTGGTTTCGCTGATGGTACTTCACGCAGTACACGCAACTTGTCATCTCCGTCGTGGGTGATCTACGATCCTCATGGTGAGTTAGTAGACATTCAAGGGGTTTTTCTAGGATGTACAACGAACAATGTTGCTGAATATAGTGCTGTAATTGAATTATTAGTTGAGGCGATTAACCTCGGCATTCGCACATTGGCTGTGAACTTGGACTCTCAACTTGTAGTCCACCAACTCAACGGGCGTTATTCTGTTAGAGATCATCAGATTTTAAGGTTGTATTTACGTGTTAAGTTATTAGAAAGGGATTTTGATTTCATTACTTATCAACATATTCCAAGACGACTTAATACGTTAACCAATGCATTAGCTAATTATGTGTTGGACAGGCAGTTGCATAACATGTGATTTCAACATAACACAAGAAGCATAAAGTACAATAAAACATAAAACATATGTATATATATATGTGTGTGTGTGTGTGTGTGTGTGTGTGTCTCCAAAATGTTTGCACCCTGTGCATCATCAAAAAATAATACATGTTTGTCTGAATACATCTGGAGACAACATGTCTCTCAAAAAATATGCATGAAAGGAAAAGCCTAGATATCTAGTCTCGGTGGTGCTCATGGTAGCACGTCACTGCTTGTACTAGATGCCTCAGGAGCCGGTGGATGTGAGTTGGCACCCCTACTGTGTGCCTCTGGTACACTAGCGGGACATCCACTACTCGAGCATAATCTGGAACCCCTCGAGTGATAGCCTCGAGGTTCTGAATAAGCTCCCCTCTGTCACCACCCTCCTCCTGAGGATCTGCTCCTACTGCTACTGCTACTAGATGTCTCCTCACAACGGGAGACAGGCCCGCTGGACGCTCTGAGCCGACATCTGCATATTCATATAAAGGTTATTAGGACAAGCATGTACTAATACAAAAAATCATAAAAATACAAAATCGAAAAAGGAGGACGTACTAATCTCCTCGTCCCGGTTCTCTCCATCTGGAAGGGGAAGGTCAGGGTCTCCAGTGAAGTCTGTCCCTACATACGGTCAGTCTTCCACCATTATCAGTTGGTGGCAAAGCCACCTGAAGAACTCTGGTCTAAAGGATATCTGCTGGCCGCCACCACCCCTCGACATCAGTGCTGCCCATCGAGCCATCCCTGACTCTCGAGGTGCTGGGTCTGCTACAAAGGCCCCTTGGCCCTGGAATCTTGGCACACATTTCAAGAAGAACATTAGCAAGATGGAATCGTACCCGAACTGTTGCAGCTTGCCTCGCTTGGCCATTGTCAGCTGCCTCTTCATATTGGTTGTTACAACTGACGCCTAATTGAAGAGCGTCAGGCTAAGGCACTCCATTGCTAATAATAGGTGGTTCTTCATAGATTCATGGGGCACTTGTTCCCCCGCAGCTCGTGTAAAGGTGAATAGAAATGCTCTCAGTGTCAGGTCCTGAACGGTGGGGATATCCACCTTTGAACTGCCCTGCCCATATTTTTCCTCTGGGCAAACTCGAGCCTTCACCTCATCCATATTTTCTCCAGATGGCCTGCTCCCAGTCAATCGAGGCACCAGCCCTCGTCGCGACAATCCAGTCAAGAAGTAGACATTAGACACATCTAACTCCAGCACTTGATCCCGTATTCATAACACCTGTTCCTCTACGTCCCACAAGTCAATAAAGTACTATAGGAGCTCTGGCTGAGCTCGTAAATAGGATAGCATGAAGTATTTTTTGAGCCCACACACTCTGAGATCTTCCATGCAATCCTCATCAGCTAGGGCCAATGTGTCCACTTGGTCATGTTCCCGTTCCTTCCATACAATCAACATTTTTGTGGATTGCCCTGCAAACACAAGCAAAAATAGTGAATTAGACTCTCAAGTAACTTGAAATTGCAAGTTAAAAGCATTTGGATTTGTTAGAATTTGCCAAAAAATGTGCGCGGCCGTTGGCGCGCATCCTATGGGAAACTTGCCCCATTGGCGCGGGTCCGTGCCCGAAACCCACGCCAATGGGCGCAACCCATAAATTAAAAATCCTCCCCATAGGAAATGAAAATGCAACAAAAAACAAAGTCTAAATGGATGAAATTGAAGCTAAGGACAAGACCTCTTACCTGGCACTGATGGTGCTCGAAATGGTCCACTCGATTGATCGCAATCGCCAACTGAAGGTCGCACTCCAAAAATCCCTAATGTCGCTCTCCAAAGGTAAAAAGTGAAAAGTAATTTTTATTTTACCATTTTCACCTTTTTATAGCTTTTTGACCCTAAATAGGCTTTAAAAAGTCATTTTATGAATGTTTTTATGAATATTTGTGTCGAAAATGGGTTTTACATTGATTTTTTGTGCAGCGGCAAGGGTTTATGCATCTTTCATGGCGAAACGAGTTGTATTTTATGCTTTTTCAAACTCGGTAAATACACGAAAAAGTCATTTTGGATTCATCTTTTGCTCTTTTCTGACTCTCTAAACGTGAAAAGAATGCCGACTTGGTCCTCTCGACTCGTTAAACAGACATGAGAGGCAGTCGTCTTTAAACCCTTTTTCGACCGTTTAAAAATGAAAAGATCGTCGGACCCTTGTCGTTTTCGGTTCGTTGACGGTCACAAAGTGATGTGGTTTTGATTGCTTTTTTACTTTTTCAGATTAGAATCACTACTTACGAAAAGTACTCCTTGGTCGTAATGATCAGGTGGTTCTTTCGAGCATTGTTTTATACTTTTTCGGGCTCGAGAGACACAACTTTACGAAAAAGGACACCCTTGGAGTTTCCTTTTTGTTGTCTTTTCAAACTCTCTAAACATGAAAAGACGTTGATTTCTCCCTTTGTCAGACTCGTTAAAACTTAATGACATTGGATTCCGTCGAAATGACGACTCTCAAGCATATGCTATCCCCGTCAAGCTTGTCATCCAAAAATAACCGGGGTAATCGCCAGAAATGGTGAGGGAATAAAGGAATCATAATCATCGTCATGTCGGTAGTATGTCGCTCTTGAACATGGCACTCGTCTGCATTCGTGTCTGGGTGGGGATATCTCATTTTGTTTCACACTTGCTTTTGTGGGTTTGGGTTATCCTGTTTAACCATTCATCTACTCATCGCCTTGTCACCATGACCCCTGATCATTTGATGTTAAATACTGCCAAGTCCACTGTCGTGCCACCGATATATTCAAGATAAGTTGACATCTACAGAATACTCAACCTCCCTTTGATACTTCACACAAAACATTTTATCCTTCTCTGTCTCGTGTCGATGATGTGGGAAACATTATGGCCCACCTTCGATCAAGGTTACTTCCTGTCGACTTCAGCTCATTATCCAGGAAGTTGACTTAGAGACTCCCTTTAGGTACCTTGGAGCCTGCATGCCTCAATGGCAGGTTCTTCGTGTTCGATGCGAGGTTTTCATCATTGGCCTCCAATCGGATGATTCTACGGGTGTTCGACACCGGCTCACTGATTCGCACACCGTGGATTGTACCTATAGTACCTTGAGGACCATTGTCATTATTGGTGGTACCTCTCATGTCTGTTAATAGCTTTCATCATTGGGTGGTAATCAGACAATGTTATCACATGTTCGACTTCGACTCCCATATTCGCATGATTGAACTTGTACTTTGTTCAGGTCGAGATGGAGCGCAAGACCCTGGATTTTGTCTGTTGAGATCTAGGTTGCATTTTGTGGATTATTATAATCACTACATGAATCATTCACTGGATGGCTGTGACCATGCCTGAGTCTATTCATTGATCCTCATCGGATGGCTGCGTCCATACCTAGGAACCAGATCTTTATGTACTCTGCTATGGATGGTTGCGCCCATACCATGTACATCATGTATTTGAGCTATCAGTTGTACTTCATGCAGGTTCTCCGACGGCCGTGTTTTCAGTCAACCATGTTCTTGTAAAGCACTTCACCCCTCTCTCTCGGGCTTCATGCTTTAGGGGGCATATGTTACACAGTATTTTGTCACCATCCCTGTTACCCCTTCTCCCATACATTGGAGGACCTATTTCGGGACCTGTGAGAAGTGACATAACTTGAAAACACCTGCATTGTATCCCTTAAGGTATGTAGTCCATATGCCATGAAGACACCTTCTGTAGATACCCAAAAATATATCCCTTTCTCCATTGGCGTTGTTCCACAGTGTATCACTCGTGCCAATGGGGGAAATCCTCCAAAGAGAGCACGCCAGCTGGTGCTCTGTCTCAGAGTCACACTAGCGCCAACCCAGTTGGGTAAAGTTTTTAACAAACAAACTTCCGAAGGTTCCTTCTACCCTATCCATGAATTGATTCCAGTTTGAGTTGGTTCAGTTGGGCTTCAAATCTCCCAAGGAGGGAAGTAGTTCTCCACCTCTCATGGAAGCCTCCTTATGATAAGGACAATCCCATGAATCAAGTGGATGGTCTTATCTACTCCTCCTACCTCTATATCATCTTGTCCCTTTGTCTTTGACAAGCTAGTTAGTAATTCTACTTTTCAAGCTCCCAAATCTAAGTCCCAAAGTCTGAGAATTGCTAAGCTCATCTTGCAAGAGGCCTTGTTCATCCCTATGAGGCTAAATATTTAAGGAGGAGATCCATGCCCAAGCAATCAAGGAGAGAGAGGATTGTTCCCATCCCCTACAAGCTTTACAAGGCATGTGTTGCTGATCACCAGACAAAGGAGTATTTGATGTCAAAACTTGGTTGTATTCTCTTTTGTTTATCAATAATAATAGACGACTATCATTATGGTTCCACTCATGTGTCTTTATTATGATGTTTGAGTTGTATCCTTTCTGACTGATACATAGTTGCACTTCTTGGATTTTATGCTTTTATTTGTCTTGTTCTTTGCATGTGCAGGTGTCTATTCACGAGGTTCATGAGGATTGTGACCAGTTGAAGCGAAAGAACGGAAGCGATGACTCTTCTACGAATATAAGCATTGGATTCGAGGTAGGCTCTCATCATTGGCCTTTACTTTGCAATTAGGAACCTGCGTGTTAGCGTTGTTTGATTGTTGCTAGACCCCATTTAGGCTAGTGGGATCTCCTCTATCCGCAGAGGGGATTTACCTATACAACAATAGGTATTAATGCATGGTGTATGGAGAATGAAGGAAACCTCAAGGGTCTTCCCAAGACCCTTGGTAGATTGTAAGATTATCTGCAGCTGTCACAAAGATACATGCATGTCCATATTCAATAACTAACTATCAAAGCAAGATAGATTCATTACCTCAAGTCTCCGTGTAGAGTTGCTGGAGAGTGCAATTCAACTAGGTGGAAGTCCCCTCAGCTGGCTCCAGATCAAGTCCTGCACATAGAAGAGACAAGCGTAATCACAACATAAAACCTTAATATTCAATGAATGAATATACAAAAGACATCTATTTTCACATAACTAAGCTACTCATGCTAAAAGACATTGAATAAAAATATAAATGAATTATAGTACCAACACCATGGAGTAGACAGTACAACTGCAGTTCTATATTAATGTCGAAAGAGTGATTACAACCATCGATTGCATCGGCCTTCCCATACCCCTCCTGCTCCTCTCTCTCTCCCTCCTTACCAACTTCTTATGCTTAAGTCTGAGACTCTGCTAGACAATCAAGTAAACTATCCTTTCAAATGATCTAACCCCTATCATAATAGCCCTAGCTTTGCCTATGTAGCATGCGCGGTTAGGGTTGCCAAGTTTCTCCATGAGTTTCCTTAGGTAAAAGCAATGATGTTGCCATTATTTTGAGCTCTTTCCCATTTGCCTACTTCATTAGGATTAGAAATCCCCCAAATAGGTCGAACTTTGATGTTTCCTTGCTTTTCTGATTTGATTTAGGAGAGAATATAGGGATATTTCTTAGTCAATCTGCTCCTTTGACCCTTAGATCCTCATTAGGGTTTACTAACATTGTTCTTGAGGTAACAAGTAGAGTTACTTGGGTCATTAACTCTCCCTTAGGCTTGCAGAGAAGCTTTATAAAGCAGGTTATCAATGTATAGACAACATTAGCTTGGAAACAAGGTTTGTTAACTTGATCATTACTTCATTCATCATTTTTTCCCCTCTGAGATGATGAGGAGGTCATTTTACTATATAACAGATGCCCCCCTAAAGTGTGAGATCAGAGGTTGTGAAGATGGCCAAAATAGTTTATTAAATTGTTTTTTTCCTTCTTGACAAAAAGATAGAGAGGATTAGAGCTTCTGGCGGTACGGGAAATGATCCAGGTGGATATTGGTGGCCAGCTGCCAAGTCCATCTGGACCCCCATCATTGTCTCTTTCAGCATTTTCAGTTTCCTTAATTATAGCACAACTTACTATTTTTAGCAGTTTTTCGGGTCCTGAACTTCCGGAGCCTTTTTGAGGCCCTAAACGACGTTTTTTGGGGAATCCAGGGGCAACATGAGTCCATGCAATGGACTGATGTTGCCCGTTCCAACAACGGTAGTTCTCGGATAGATATTTCTAATGAGCTATCATACGCGTCAAACAGAGATCGTATGCCAAAGTTACTACCCTAGGAAATTGATGTACCAATTTACCCAAAACGGGGCCCACAATTTGGCGTTTCATCTTCTAAGGGTCGGTTTTGGAATGTGAAGGGTTTCCCATTGTTTCTCAATAATAAATAGGCCTTCGAGCCTCATTGTAACACAAGTTCGGAACAGTTCAGAGACATGTAGCCGCACATCTCAGTCATGTCTACAAGTACCAAGGCACTGAAGTGTTTCTGGGTCGTCTTCCTAGATAGAGTGTTGAATTCGATAGGAAGAGACTTGTCGAAAGGTAGGCAATAATGTGTCCTACCTCAATCGACATGAAACAGGACAAGAATGATTTGTTTTTTGAGTAATCTTTGAGGATTGAGTCAAAATGATAGAGGGCATGATGAAAGGATATGCTTGATGGGTTGATGGAGGAAATAGAAGAAAAAAGGTTTTCCCTTGAACAATAAAAGGCACGAAAACGGTTTTAACCATGCAGCACTAGACTCATGAATACCAAAGAGTGTTAGGATACAAATATGGAAGAACATCGGGGTATTTAGGCTAAACTTGTAGGATGGTAAGATTCATATTGAGAGGCCATCACAAGGAAGGTTTATCTAAGGGAGTGTCATGTTTAAGGGAACGACTGCTGCCAAACCATGCTTTCAAATACTGAACAGAGTTGTATTGTCCACTTTCCCCATCTAATTAGTTTAGTGAGTCCAGATGGGTAAACTCATCGATCTTTTCATATTTTGAGAGTCTGAAAAGGACCACAAAAAGAGTGACTCTATGTCCTATATGATTAGTTTAATGATTCCAGATAGGAAAACTCATTGATCTTTTCATGTTTTAAGAGTTTGAAAAGGATAGTAAAAAGAGTGACTCTACACCTCATCTGTGAAATTTAATGAGTCCAGATGAGACAAATCGATGGTATTTTCATATTTAGAGAGTCTAAAAAGATCGTAAAGAATGACTCTAGGGTGGTCCTTTTGTCATAGTTTTTAGCCGGATGCGACAAAAGTTTAATAGTTTACCCGGATCGGTTACTTTTCTGTGAGTTAATTTACTAAGTCTAGATAGAGAGAAACCTATGCTCCATAGATGTTGACCTCATTTTATTACGAGTACAAGGAGACAGACTAAACTCAATATTCTTCATGAATTTTTAATGAGTCACGCGACAACAAACTCAATACCTTCATCGAATTTTAACGACTCAAATAGAGAAAACTCAAGATATTTTTTTCAGTTTAGTGAGCAAGGAAAAAGAGGTAAGAGAACTTATCATTCCTTTTTTTGTAGATTTCACGAGCCCGAAGAAGGGAAAAAGTTGGGGATTTTTCGATTTAAGAGTGAGAAATGGTCCCCAAAAAGCAAGTTCTCTTTTTGTTGTCGTAGATTTTTGACGAGCCTAGTGACAAAAACTCGAAAATTTTCTATTGAACGAGCGAGAAAAGTACCTAAAAGAATGCTTGGGTCATATTCATAAGTTTTTAATGAGCCTGAAGAAAAAACTCAAGGTTTTTTCAGTTTTATGAGAGGGGAAAAAGCGCCTAAAAAGAATGCTCAAATGATCTTTTTCAGTTTAATGAGCGAAAAAGAGTTGCTCGGAGCATCGTAGTATGTGTTTAACGAGCCCAATGATGAAAAACTTAGGGATTTTTTGATTTAAGAGAAATAAATATCCCATAAAAGAAAGCACTCATTGAGAATTGCATGCAACGATTGTTGTCATTCATTCTTGAAAGTACTTTCATAAAAAAAGTAGAAAAAAGCAGAAAAAACAACAATTCCTGTCAGTATGGGGCCATGCATGATACAAATATTATGGGGAATGGACTACTTCCTATTTAATGATTTGAATAAATCATGTCTCCAAAAGTAAATATAAGAAAGTTCTTGAGCTTTCACATTCACCATTTTCACTATTTGAGAAATGTGAGAGCGTTTTGGAGCCAAAGAGGAGAAGATTTTCCATAGACGTTTGTGGGAGTTCTGGGTGACCATTCGACATGTTGTCAGTCCCAAGTAGATGCCAAAAAATTGATCTTTTCTTTACTTAACCTTTCTTATCAGTTTTTGGGGTGGATTTTTGCAGATCTGGGGAGCCCTAAATCAGTATTTGCACACTAACACCCTCTGGCAGGTCTGTAGGGAGCGTTAAATGCTCTTTATGGCCTGCTGGAGGGTGTTAATCCTTCTTGTGTACAACTGGGGGGAGAATTAAAGCCTTAGAGTGCATTTTAAAACCCCATGTAGTGATTCCTAAAGCTTTGTTGCCCCATTTTCATTGATTTTTGGGTTGTTTTGCACAGGTTTTGGGGCATTACGACTAGCCTATAGAGAGAACGGGCCCATGATAGCCAGGAATTGCTGATGCAAAATGATCCAACATGCATAATTGTATTGTATCACTGTGGTTTGTTGAAGTATGCAAAGTTGGACTTGATGAAAGGGCAGGAGGACTTGTTGAGATGTATTATCCAGTGTTGGGATGAACATGAGTAGGTGTTCAGGATTGTAGATCATGAGTTGGCCATTGACCACGATGATATTTACTTTTTGATTGGTTTTTCGTACCAAGGAGCACAAGCAAAACTGACTATGGGTAGGCCTGATTGTTGATCCAAACTAGAGTTGGTTCAATCTTACTGTATCCCTGAGAGTGGACTCGTCAGAAATAGAGTCCCCATAGAGAGGATTAGGTCCAGATCTATGAGGGCCATTTTATGGTTGATTGTGCAATTGACGGGGTCAAAGAGTCCCCACGTTGCAATAAAGGCCCAACTATTGCTTGCAGTTGACCATGTCTAGCTTCAGATGTTCAAATGGTGTGAAGTAGTGCTTCACCAGTTGAAGGCAGAATTGATAGCATGCAAGACTCGAACCCAGTAGAGTTTTGGGTATGGCACTCTCATTGTCTCATTCATACTTGAGAGGGTACCTATCATGTGCCTGAGAATAAGCCTCGGTTCCTTTGATCTGAGGGAGCCAAGATAGGGGTGATGGGTATCACTTGATCCTCGCACAAGAGCAGGACCTATTTGACACTTCTTTGAGGAAGAGTTCTTCGAGTGGATTTGTGGCCATATTGTGATGATTGACGATGATGCCTATGAGGGCATGGAATTCACTGGCGACCTTGAATTGATGCTACCTCCTAGGACCAACTGGGGTCCTCAAGGTGAGAATGATTTTTTAGAGTACTTAAATTATTTTTTAGCTTTTGAATATTTATGTTATGTTTTTATTTTATTTTATGGGTGAACAAGCACTGACATGAAGCTTTTTTCTTGACACAGATGTGGCGCCATTACGACCTGCAGGAAAACCTCACCACATGAGGTGGGGAGGCCAACTACCTGCTGGTGGGGTGATGCTAACAGTCTTCACGAGGTTCTGAGGAACTTGGAGGGCTTAAGCATTGGTGTGCCCCCCATTCCTATGAGGGAGATACTCGCTCATATGCAGCGACACACATTCGATGTGCCTAAGTGGTTTCTGGTTCCTCTTTGGAGGGTAGTTACAACAATGTTATCATTTTAGAAGTAGTAGGCTCTATTTAGCAGGGATTTTGGCATAGCCAGCAGGTGTTTATAGTTAGGTTTAGTAGCCATTTTGTACTTAAAACATCCAAGTTTTGGAATATTTTGATGTAAAAGACTGGATTTGATCTATATATATCTACAAATATTTTGGTAGTTTATGGTGTAAATGTTTTTAAAGTGTTTTTGTAAATTTTTAACTCTATAAATTTTTACTTTTCATACATGTATCTATAGTGAATGAGACAGATGCCAATCTAACACAGTTTGCCAATGAATCAGCAACTGTATTAAATTCTTTAGGAATGTGCTCATATGTCATAACTTCAAATTGAATTCCAAGAGTCATACCCTTAAATAATGATGTAACAAGGTTGGATTATGAATTTGATAACAATTTGTCAATTGCAAAACAACAAGCTGAGAGTCTAACCTGACCACCAGATTGGAGATGTCCCTTGATGATGCTTCAGTGAGAAGTGAAATTACGGACATGTACTCAACAATATTGTTGATGGCAGTACCAAGAAAGACTCCCCTGGAACAAAACAATTCCAACTCAGGTGTGTAAATGACCCAAACAACTGATGTAATGTGTCGTGTGTGACAACTGGCACCATCTGCGTATCCTACGTATGCTAAGGGTAATGAAGGAATTTGCATTACAAGAAAGATGTATGAGACAAATACTTCAATAAATACCAAAACAATCCAATCACATAAGAAAAGAAGAAAAACTTATAAATACATAAAATTACAAAGCACAAACCTAGTGCAATAGTAGGCATAATACGTTTTTAGATAGGGCCCATCTCGGGGCTCAATGAACGGGACTCCTTCCCAGTCCTGAAGTTCATATGCCGCTTTTGAGAGGGCTTTTTTGACGAAATATGGATTGAGCCATAAGGGTTGAAGCATTCCTTCCCCCAAGAGGTCATGTTTTTTATTGTAGATCAAAACAAGATCTCCCTCTGGGTAAGAACGAGGCTTGACCTTTTTGTCGTACTGGGTTTTCACCCGGTGCTTGTGGGCCTCGAGTGCCAATTCGGCATCTCTATTGGTTTCATCCAGTTGATTTAGGTATAGCAGGTGCTATTCTTCAACAATAGTGTTGGGCAAGAGTTCAACGGTGATTTGTAAGGAAGGAATCTGACACTCAATTGGTAAAGTTGCTTCTAGGCCATAAACCAGTTGAAAAGGTGTGAAGCACATAACAGTCTTAACTGAAGTTCAGTATGCCTATAGTGCTGAATAAAACATTTGATGCCAGTGAGTTTTATGATTCCCTATTAACCTATGGATCATGGTTTTTAAGACGCCATTGACGACCTCTACTTGACCATTAGCTTGGGGCAGTAGGAGGATGATTGATCCTGGTGAAAACCTAGCAGCGATGTTAAGTTAGACATCATGTGATTCTAAAAATGAGACCCATGGTCTGTAACGATTGTGCAGGGTACACCAAAGTGACAAATGGCCTGATTAAACAAGAATAGTTTCGTGGTTTTCCCATAGGCTCGGAAGGTGGGAAGGGCTTCGACCCATTTTGGTGAAATAGTCCACGACTACAATAATATAGTTGTGTCAAGCAGAGGAAATAGGATTGCAAGTTACGAAGTCTATCCCCCATTTGGAAAAGGGGCTGACAGAGATAACTGGGTGCAGTAGGGCTGGAGGAGCGTGCATTTTCTTTGTAAACACTTGACAAGGATGGCACTGCCAAATTGCCTTGATACAATCTTTGAACAAGGTCAACCAGTAGTAGCCTACGTGCAAAATTTTATGTGTAGTAGATATGCCAGAAAGATGACCGCCACATGCCCCAGCATGGAAGTCATTTAAAATGTGTTCTACCTCTTCATGGGTGAAGCAACGTCGAAGAACTACATCTGCACCATGACGATATAACGTATCGTTAAGCACTAAATAGTTTTGCGCTTGGTGGTGGATGCAACGACAGTCACCTGACGAAAGTTTGGGACAGAACTGTTGTGCTTGGAGGTAGACAAGAATGTCACCATACCAAGGGTTAGTAGTGTCGATAAGATAGACATCCTCATCTAGAAGAGGATCGTGGACTATATCGTTAGGATCGATAATGGGAAGATCCGACAAAATTTCGACGAAGACTAAGGAATTTCTTTCCTTGGTAGCAATGAAAACCAAATAAAATTATTGGAAGATCACGATCCATTTTGAATATTTCCCTCCAATTACTTGATGAGACAAAATGTGTCTCATGGGATTCTCCAAGGCAATGATAGTAGTCTATTGGAGTAGTATGTAATATCAGAACTGGTTGATAGCAAAGACAACTGCCAATGACAGCTTTTCCACATGTGAATATCTGAGTTTGGGCCTAGCCAGGCCTTTCTGTTACACAAAAATATCGTCAACATGATTATTTGCAGTTAGTATGGGTCTATCATCACCTATACTAGCATCCTAAGCAAGTCTCAGACCTCAGCTCTTCATGTCAAGCTTTGCAAAAGAGAAAAAGACATTGAAAATCAATATTACTTTGGTTCCGCACTTTCTCCTACTTTTACCTACGGACCCGCACTATTTGTTCATAATACCTGTGTACCTGCACACTCTGTCTGTAAAGGGGTGGGTGCGTACCCTTGTAAAAGTCAAAAAGACGCAAGTTTATCCTAAAAAACTCACTTTTGGGTTAATTCTAGATGTTTCTAGAAGAATTTTGACGTGGATTGTTCACTCCAAAGTGGTTCATGCATCCCAAAAGAGAAGGAGCTAATCCCTTGATAGGCGGAGCTATCCCTTTGAAGGAGGGCTTTATCCCTTTGAAGGAGGACCTAGTAACTTCCCTCCATTGCACTATAAATTAAGGCATTGGACCAGTTGCTAGAGAGGTTAGAAGCTGAACATTTTGAGGGTAAATGCTGATGGAATTGGGACTTCCTACTTAAACTTGAAAGGAGAGATCACATACCTTTTGGTTTCATTGGGAAGTGAGTGAAACTTGTGAAAGTAGAGGAGACTTCTTGTCGGACCCTAGGAGGATCTTGTACAGCATCAAGGCACAGGTTGTAAAGTTCTTCTTTCATTTGAATTAATACAATCAGATTCATTTTTCTCAACAAATTGTCTTATGTGGTTTGTTTCATAATCTCCTTGATCATTATGATGAATATGCTTTATAATATTGGCTTTTCAGGTGTTATTTAATTGTTTGCTTGTTTGTGTTTGCAGAATACACTTCAAGGAAGCTCATTTGGAGCGAGGGACCGAGGCTTCCACAAACTTGCATTGGATCCAAGGTAGGCCTAAAACACTCCTTTGCCTTTGTCTTAATCGCATATTTAGAGAAAGATAGTTTTTGATTGGCTTGCTTGTCACTAGATATCAGTAGATACTAGGAAGGTCAATCTTGACCGCAACCTCGACTCATTCCGCATGACACTTTCAACAGATAATATATCACATGTTTACTCCGGTCATCATGAATTTGAACCAAGACCATTCCTAGAGAGGATGGCAAGCTTTCCAGGTATAGAAGAAAGTCACATCCATAATTGGGAGCGTTAAGGGGTGGGGATGATATAAGTGCCTTTTTCAAGGCATCAAATGATCATTGAGCTTGATCATCCCACAGATACAACACTACCTTCTTAAGTAGGTGCATAAAGCCTTTCGTCAACTCAGCATAGTTTACAATGAAACATCGTAAAAAAATTCTTTCCCTTGCAAATATTGGAGCTGTAATATGGATTGTGGTTCAAACAATTGAGTAATTTCCTTTACCTTATCAAGATCAACCCTAATCTCATACTTGGAGACAATGAATCTCAGTAAGCATTCAGACTCCACAAAGAAAATGCATTTATGCAGATTTAGACGTATATTATAAAACCAACACTAAGAAATATGGCTCTTAAATGATCTAGGTGCTGCATTTGCTGCTTGGACTAGGCTGGAAGGTCATCCAAGTAAGCTTGAATGATATGTTTGATATCATGAAATGCATAGTCCATGGCCCTTTGACATGTTTCTCCAGCATTCTTTAAACCAAATGGGAGTTTTCAATAGGCAAAGATTCCCCCATGGGAAAACAAAGGTTGTTTTGTGCTAGTCCTTGGGTTTTATAGCAATCTGGTTGTAACCTAAGAATCCATCCATGAACGAAAATGATTCACAACCGGCGCAATCATCAATGATCTGGTCGATTAATGGTTTCGGATAATTATCCTTGGGACATGTAGCATTCAAGTTTCGATAGTTGACACATACACGGATGGTTCCTTGTTTCTTATCGACAGGAATCAGATTGGAAACCCATTCTCTTAAGGGAACGAGATAGATGAAACCAGCACGTACCAAATTTTCCACCTCAATTTTAATGGTTGCCATTTTGTGAGGTGGACTGGTCGAAGCCTTTGGCGGACAGGTTTAACATTGTCATATATCTTGATCTCATGCTTGATAATAGATGGATCTATGCTAGGCATTTCCTCGTAAGACCAAGCGAATACATCACGGAATTCCTTAAAAAGGAAAGTGAAGCTTGCAATTTCCTTAGGATTGCAAACTACTCTAATCTGGATGTTTTCCACGATGCCTGTCCTAATGGAAATATTGATGAGCAATGTCTTTGAAATATTGCCCATGTTTCCTTCCATGTCCAAAGTTTGGATAGTCGTATATGGTGAGGAAATGATTTCAGGTGTGTCAGGTGATAAGATTAGAAGAGGCGTCATGTCCGAATTAGATATCAAAACATGATGGTGCGAGTCCTCCCAAGGTCACTCTTCTAAACTCATGACTTCTCTAATAGCTTCATCCATAGATAGGACCTGATTGAGGGGATCAAAAGAAGGAGCAGTTATAGGATGGGTAGTGGTACTATTGATCGTGACCAAAGTGACTGGAGATTTGGATGCAGATTGAATGGCCTGGAAGGCTAATTCAGCTGGTGACAGCGACATTTGTTCTCCGTAAGTGTCAATGTCTAAAGGGGCTAGTAGGATCCAAGGATCGGTCGGTTCATGAGGAATGGATGAACCATATTGACCGTCTATGGAACCCCCAGTAGCAAAAGAGGGAAACAACCCATCAGGGAAGAGGCCTTAGGTAGATCGGTACTGATACTGACGTAAGAGTCAGGTACACCACCCACTAAGGGTGCATATTCACTTGGTAACGGGGAGTAATCAGGGGTGCAAAAGGACAATTTGTCCACTGTGACTACCTTTCCATCCAATGGAAATAGGATGATGCAAAAGACAGTAGACACAATAGTCATCATGGCATAAGTCCAACTTTGACCCAGAAAGAGATTATAATTGAGCTTTTTATCTACGACTTCGATGACCACCATTACCATTTTCCCATACAAGGTGATGGGGTAGCTAGCTAGGTAACCTTTTGGGATGAACGTGTGATGTTGTCTTATTGGGGCCTGACCTAGGTTCAGAGTTAATTTAGCCAAACAAATCCTGATATTACTGGCACTTTCGGCAACAGTCCATGGAGCGCGGACTGAGGTCTCACCGAAAGTAGTATGAGAGGGTGCTAGAACCAGGTTTCCGCACCCTAGAGATGTATGACGAGTTCAAGTGGTCCGCGGTTTGACCCTATGCGCAAGTTGATACGGGCACTTTCCCTTACCTTGTAGTTTGATATACTTCCTTCGCGTAGACCTACCAAGCGGCTGAACATCACGCTCTACGTTATTACCCAAAACCTCAATGGTATTCTAATGTTAGTTAATTAACTTTTCCTACTTGAGTGCTTTAAGTATACTTAACAATATAAACCATTCATATAGGTGTGTGCAGTAAATAAACAATATATTTGCAAATCATATCAAACATGCATTAACCCAAGAACAAATGCACAGAATTATGATAAAACTTCTCTTTATTTATTCCATCCTCAGTTACAGACTTGACTCCACCCTACGCACTCTGCTGCAGGGGTCAGCGCACTCAGTTGTGGACTACTAGGCCTCTGTGCACTCAGCTATAGGGCCTTCTCCTACACTACGACCCAACGACACACTTTACACTTGCGACTCAATCACTTAGACTTGATATTCTTCTCTACTATTATCTATTACACTTAGAGCCTTGCTCTATTTATACAATCCCATGGTCAACGAACCATGGGTAGGTCTATCCAGCCGACATTACATTACAAAACTAGGGTGGATAACCCTACGACTCTATTATACTTTTACACCCTGTGCCCATAATTTGTAGAGCTTTACAAAAACATTCGGTCAAAACTTGAGCTTTGAGCCCCAAAACATGCCTTGGGGGGGATTCCATGCCCAACAGGCCCACAACACAAACATCATGACTGACCCTCAAGTCACTCTGTCGCCACATGGATCTTGGCACAGAGTTTGTCCAACTATTCTCGAACTTTGCAGAGGTCAACAATGCACTGAGCTATTGCTTGCTGGATTTGTTGCATACGTTGTTCTGAGACCTCTGTGTCTGGAGTGCTTCTCTACATCAATGTGTGCATCCCCTGTATGTGTGCAAGCTTTCCTTTGATGTTTGCTATGATGGTTAAGGCCTCATCAATATAAGGCTGGACGCATGCTTTTAGAAATTCCTCCTTATGTCATGCCTGTCCACCTGCTCCTTCAGTGCTTTAGCCTGCTGCATCCTCGCAAGCCACTGGGTGAGGACCACTATTTGTGCAGTTCCTCAGACACTGTCATACTTCTGTTGGAGTTCTCGTGCCTCTATCTCTAAGCGTTGGATGTTGGGGTCCTCCTGCAGAGTTGTGAGGACCTCAGGTGATTCTTCCAACATGCTGGTGTAGTCTCGCCCTGCACCTCCGATTTCCTCCAATCCTACTATGACAGCGCTAGCATGCTATTCTCTAACTTCTGGGGGTGTGGATGGTTGCTCCTTTAACTACAGCTTGACGATCTGAAGATTCACCTCAAGATGAACCTTCATTGTTTCCTCCCTTGCCTCGCGGACTCCTACTACTAACCTGTGGATCTGCACCTCCACTAGTAGATCTGTTGGGATGGCTAGCTCCAGGATGCTTCAGCAAGCATCACCTATCGCCTACACTAGATGTTGATTTTGCGACACCAATTCATCGCCTGCAAGTTGAGTTGTTCCATATTTATCTTTTGCTCACTAAGGACTTGGATGTGCAGCTCTCCCTAGCACGCAGCTCTGTCGTTATCCCATCCTGCAATAGATATAATGTCTCATGTGGAAGGGTAGCTAGGTTAACACCAAGACCTTTCATCATGCTAACTGAAAGGCTGTCTTCCTCATTTGATGTCACTAGAGCCCCTTTCAGCAACACTATCGTGTTTTTCATCCGCGTGCACAACATATGCTCTGCTACCATGGATCCAACTGTGAGGTTAGTTGAAAGGGTACCAACCCGAGGGGGGTGCACCTATAAGTCCTATAACTTAGCTCTGAGGGCCCCCAACATAGTCTGGTTCTCCTGCATGAAATCTTGGAGAGCCTCATTTGTGACATCGTGCACCATCTCACCGATGTCATGCAAATCACCCTTGGTTAGGGTGATCGGGTCAATGGACAACTTCGAGGCCTTGACCTTCTTTCACAATCATGCCACCTCTGATGAGTGTTGGCACTTCAACTGTGTTGATACAGTTCATGGGTCCACACTTCCTTCTGCTATTTCTGCTTCCTATGCCTTCTGCCCCTGTGAAGGCATTGTTTGGCCCTCACCTTCCTTCATGGTTGTTGCCTGTGCTGCTGCAACCTTTTCTTGATTAGTTGCATTCTATGTAGTGTCCTGCATTGCCCAAACTTCTACTACTGTAGTTTCCTTTCGTCATTTTTCGACCAACTCTGTGATGCACATCTTGGCATCGTCTTTCTTCTTTTACACTGTCGACTTATCGATTTCTGTAACATCTGGGGCATGCCATTCCAGTAGCCATGCCTCTAAGACATTAAAAATGGTGTCATCAGTGGCTACAAAGGGTAGCTTTGTTCACTGCTTTGTCGAGTCCTTGCGCGCCCTGACATATATGTTATCCATGTCTGCCTTAAATTCTGTAAAACTCTGCACACTGTTGTAAACCGTGGTGACAACCACAGCTTATAGTTGATCCACAATCGGATGTTCATCTCCATGAGCACCCAAGAGATCTTGTTGTCACGTATCCTTGTAACATCCTTCGTGGCTCAAATCGAAGCATACTTCGTGGCCTTCGATAAATCTCTCTTAATTATGGGGAATTGGCTATCCTCTAGAAATTCCCCTGGTAGAAGCACTATGGACAACAACAACCATGCATAGTGGA
>APFE031398884.1:164186-190064 GCA_000404065.3 Pinus taeda
CTCATATCACAGACCAGGAAATTCATTTGTATGGTTCATTCCCAAAGTAAGGAGAAGATCGTTGCTACACCCATGCCCACCGCAAAGGGTTCCTCCACACAGCAGCAGCATCAAAGGGATACGGTCATGATAGAACACAGGAACAACTTCTCCTCACCAACAAGGGTACCACACAAGCTTCAGGTGGGCAACAAAGTCTGGTTGCATCGACAGAAAGAACGCCTTACCGGAGCCCATCAGAAGCTCAGACCACTCCAACATGGTCCTTACAGCAGTACCAAGCTTGTGGGGAACAATGCTTTGGAGCACACCATTCCTCCATTCCTTCACCTGCACCAAGTGTTCAATGTGGACCGTCATCGACCATGCTTCCCACCATTACTGGACACATCAGACAGTGCAGAACAAGTTCAGCAGATGGAGGAACTCAACGCAATGGGGACCATTGCTTCCTAAGGGGGGAGGAATGATCCAGGTGGATATTGGTGGCCACCTGCCAAGTCCATCTGGACCCCCCATCATTGTCTCTTTCAGCATTTTCAGTTTCCTTAATTGTAGCACAACTTACTATTTTTAGCAGTTTTTCGGGTCCTGAACTTCCGGAGCCGTTTTGAGGCCCTAAACGACGTTTTTGGGGAATCCAGGGGCAACATGGGTCCATGCAATGGACCGATGTTGCCCATTCCAACAATGGTAGTTCTCGGATAGATCTTTCTAACGAGCTATCATACGCGTCAAACGGAGATCGTATGCCAAAGTTACGACCCCGGGAAATTGATGTACCAATTTACCCAAAACGGGGCCCACAATTTAGCGTTTCATCTTCTAAGGGTCGGTTTTGGAATGTGAAGGGTTTTCCATTGTTTCTCAATAATAAATAGGCCTTCGAGCCTCATTGTAACACAAGTTCGGAACAGTTCAGAGACATGTAGCCGCACATCTCTTCTCAGAGATAAGCTACCATAGTCCTAGCTGGTTTATTTCCAATTCTGGTTGTAAGCATATTTCGGTATTTTCCATTAATAAAATGAAGTGTTATTTCCGCTGCATCTCTTTATTTATGGTTATCTCTATAATCTATTGCGTTCCTGTTTAAATCTGGATCAGGAAACTTGATACAACACATATATAAAACAACTGAAATCATGTCCCGAGTCGGGCATTCCCATGCTCAGTAGCTATGTTAGAGTGATTTTCTCAATGAAGAGATATGACAAGTCTGGCCGCCGATAAGCACAATGCGGATCCGGTGTCATAATAGGATCATTCTGATGAGCTGTCTCAAAAAAACAATATATGCAACTTTGGAGAGGAAACAAGGTTGAGTGATGCAAGCGTCTACCCAAGGTCTTGATTTCCGCTTCACCGAACATCATAGATCGAGACATGTGAATATATGTGTTGATGTTGAACATGCACGAAATCATTTGATTACCAGTCAATAATGGAGACCGTTAACAAATGCGAGGAAGGCCACCAATAATGGTGATGGTCTTCAAGATGAACTATACAATCTAGCGAGTGTGAAAAATGTTTTTGTCGTCGAACACCCATAGAATCATTTAACCAGGAGCCAAGAACCCCTAATAAAACACAAGGTGACCTGTCAGTGATGTCTACAAGTACCAAGGCACTGAAGTGTTTCTGGGTCGTCTTCCTAGATAGAGTGTTGAATTCGATAGGAAGAGACTTGTCGAAAGGTAGGCAATAATGTGTCCTACCTCAATCGACATGAAACAGGACAAGAATGATTTGTTTTTTGAGTAATCTTTGAGGATTGAGTCAAAATGATAGAGGGCATGATGAAAGGATATGCTTGATGGGTTGATGGAGGAAATAGAAGAAAAAAGGTTTTCCCTTGAACAATAAAAGGCACGAAAACGGTTTTAACCATGCAGCACTAGACTCATGAATACCAAAGAGTGTTAGGATACAAATATGGAAGAACATCGGGGTATTTAGGCTAAACTTGTAGGATGGTAAGATTCATATTGAGAGGCCATCACAAGGAAGGTTTATCTAAGGGAGTGTCATGTTTAAGGGAACGACTGCTGCCAAACCATGCTTTCAAATACTGAACAGAGTTGTATTGTCCACTTTCCCCATCTAATTAGTTTAGTGAGTCCAGATGGGTAAACTCATCGATCTTTTCATATTTTGAGAGTCTGAAAAGGACCACAAAAAGAGTGACTCTATGTCCTATATGATTAGTTTAATGATTCCAGATAGGAAAACTCATTGATCTTTTCATGTTTTAAGAGTTTGAAAAGGATAGTAAAAAGAGTGACTCTACACCTCATCTGTGAAATTTAATGAGTCCAGATGAGACAAATCGATGGTATTTTCATATTTAGAGAGTCTAAAAAGATCGTAAAGAATGACTCTAGGGTGGTCCTTTTGTCATAGTTTTTAGCCGGATGCGACAAAAGTTTAATAGTTTACCCGGATCGGTTACTTTTCTGTGAGTTAATTTACTAAGTCTAGATAGAGAGAAACCTATGCTCCATAGATGTTGACCTCATTTTATTACGAGTACAAGGAGACAGACTAAACTCAATATTCTTCATGAATTTTTAATGAGTCACGCGACAACAAACTCAATACCTTCATCGAATTTTAACGACTCAAATAGAGAAAACTCAAGATATTTTTTTCAGTTTAGTGAGCAAGGAAAAAGAGGTAAGAGAACTTATCATTCCTTTTTTTGTAGATTTCACGAGCCCGAAGAAGGGAAAAAGTTGGGGATTTTTCGATTTAAGAGTGAGAAATGGTCCCCAAAAAGCAAGTTCTCTTTTTGTTGTCGTAGATTTTTGACGAGCCTAGTGACAAAAACTCGAAAATTTTCTATTGAACGAGCGAGAAAAGTACCTAAAAGAATGCTTGGGTCATATTCATAAGTTTTTAATGAGCCTGAAGAAAAAACTCAAGGTTTTTTCAGTTTTATGAGAGGGGAAAAAGCGCCTAAAAAGAATGCTCAAATGATCTTTTTCAGTTTAATGAGCGAAAAAGAGTTGCTCGGAGCATCGTAGTATGTGTTTAACGAGCCCAATGATGAAAAACTTAGGGATTTTTTGATTTAAGAGAAATAAATATCCCATAAAAGAAAGCACTCATTGAGAATTGCATGCAACGATTGTTGTCATTCATTCTTGAAAGTACTTTCATAAAAAAAGTAGAAAAAAGCAGAAAAAACAACAATTCCTGTCAGTATGGGGCCATGCATGATACAAATATTATGGGGAATGGACTACTTCCTATTTAATGATTTGAATAAATCATGTCTCCAAAAGTAAATATAAGAAAGTTCTTGAGCTTTCACATTCACCATTTTCACTATTTGAGAAATGTGAGAGCGTTTTGGAGCCAAAGAGGAGAAGATTTTCCATAGACGTTTGTGGGAGTTCTGGGTGACCATTCGACATGTTGTCAGTCCCAAGTAGATGCCAAAAAATTGATCTTTTCTTTACTTAACCTTTCTTATCAGTTTTTGGGGTGGATTTTTGCAGATCTGGGGAGCCCTAAATCAGTATTTGCACACTAACACCCTCTGGCAGGTCTGTAGGGAGCGTTAAATGCTCTTTATGGCCTGCTGGAGGGTGTTAATCCTTCTTGTGTACAACTGGGGGGAGAATTAAAGCCTTAGAGTGCATTTTAAAACCCCATGTAGTGATTCCTAAAGCTTTGTTGCCCCATTTTCATTGATTTTTGGGTTGTTTTGCACAGGTTTTGGGGCATTACGACTAGCCTATAGAGAGAACGGGCCCATGATAGCCAGGAATTGCTGATGCAAAATGATCCAACATGCATAATTGTATTGTATCACTGTGGTTTGTTGAAGTATGCAAAGTTGGACTTGATGAAAGGGCAGGAGGACTTGTTGAGATGTATTATCCAGTGTTGGGATGAACATGAGTAGGTGTTCAGGATTGTAGATCATGAGTTGGCCATTGACCACGATGATATTTACTTTTTGATTGGTTTTTCGTACCAAGGAGCACAAGCAAAACTGACTATGGGTAGGCCTGATTGTTGATCCAAACTAGAGTTGGTTCAATCTTACTGTATCCCTGAGAGTGGACTCGTCAGAAATAGAGTCCCCATAGAGAGGATTAGGTCCAGATCTATGAGGGCCATTTTATGGTTGATTGTGCAATTGACGGGGTCAAAGAGTCCCCACGTTGCAATAAAGGCCCAACTATTGCTTGCAGTTGACCATGTCTAGCTTCAGATGTTCAAATGGTGTGAAGTAGTGCTTCACCAGTTGAAGGCAGAATTGATAGCATGCAAGACTCGAACCCAGTAGAGTTTTGGGTATGGCACTCTCATTGTCTCATTCATACTTGAGAGGGTACCTATCATGTGCCTGAGAATAAGCCTCGGTTCCTTTGATCTGAGGGAGCCAAGATAGGGGTGATGGGTATCACTTGATCCTCGCACAAGAGCAGGACCTATTTGACACTTCTTTGAGGAAGAGTTCTTCGAGTGGATTTGTGGCCATATTGTGATGATTGACGATGATGCCTATGAGGGCATGGAATTCACTGGCGACCTTGAATTGATGCTACCTCCTAGGACCAACTGGGGTCCTCAAGGTGAGAATGATTTTTTAGAGTACTTAAATTATTTTTTAGCTTTTGAATATTTATGTTATGTTTTTATTTTATTTTATGGGTGAACAAGCACTGACATGAAGCTTTTTTCTTGACACAGATGTGGCGCCATTACGACCTGCAGGAAAACCTCACCACATGAGGTGGGGAGGCCAACTACCTGCTGGTGGGGTGATGCTAACAGTCTTCACGAGGTTCTGAGGAACTTGGAGGGCTTAAGCATTGGTGTGCCCCCCATTCCTATGAGGGAGATACTCGCTCATATGCAGCGACACACATTCGATGTGCCTAAGTGGTTTCTGGTTCCTCTTTGGAGGGTAGTTACAACAATGTTATCATTTTAGAAGTAGTAGGCTCTATTTAGCAGGGATTTTGGCATAGCCAGCAGGTGTTTATAGTTAGGTTTAGTAGCCATTTTGTACTTAAAACATCCAAGTTTTGGAATATTTTGATGTAAAAGACTGGATTTGATCTATATATATCTACAAATATTTTGGTAGTTTATGGTGTAAATGTTTTTAAAGTGTTTTTGTAAATTTTTAACTCTATAAATTTTTACTTTTCATACATGTATCTATAGTGAATGAGACAGATGCCAATCTAACACAGTTTGCCAATGAATCAGCAACTGTATTAAATTCTTTAGGAATGTGCTCATATGTCATAACTTCAAATTGAATTCCAAGAGTCATACCCTTAAATAATGATGTAACAAGGTTGGATTATGAATTTGATAACAATTTGTCAATTGCAAAACAACAAGCTGAGAGTCTAACCTGACCACCAGATTGGAGATGTCCCTTGATGATGCTTCAGTGAGAAGTGAAATTACGGACATGTACTCAACAATATTGTTGATGGCAGTACCAAGAAAGACTCCCCTGGAACAAAACAATTCCAACTCAGGTGTGTAAATGACCCAAACAACTGATGTAATGTGTCGTGTGTGACAACTGGCACCATCTGCGTATCCTACGTATGCTAAGGGTAATGAAGGAATTTGCATTACAAGAAAGATGTATGAGACAAATACTTCAATAAATACCAAAACAATCCAATCACATAAGAAAAGAAGAAAAACTTATAAATACATAAAATTACAAAGCACAAACCTAGTGCAATAGTAGGCATAATACGTTTTTAGATAGGGCCCATCTCGGGGCTCAATGAACGGGACTCCTTCCCAGTCCTGAAGTTCATATGCCGCTTTTGAGAGGGCTTTTTTGACGAAATATGGATTGAGCCATAAGGGTTGAAGCATTCCTTCCCCCAAGAGGTCATGTTTTTTATTGTAGATCAAAACAAGATCTCCCTCTGGGTAAGAACGAGGCTTGACCTTTTTGTCGTACTGGGTTTTCACCCGGTGCTTGTGGGCCTCGAGTGCCAATTCGGCATCTCTATTGGTTTCATCCAGTTGATTTAGGTATAGCAGGTGCTATTCTTCAACAATAGTGTTGGGCAAGAGTTCAACGGTGATTTGTAAGGAAGGAATCTGACACTCAATTGGTAAAGTTGCTTCTAGGCCATAAACCAGTTGAAAAGGTGTGAAGCACATAACAGTCTTAACTGAAGTTCAGTATGCCTATAGTGCTGAATAAAACATTTGATGCCAGTGAGTTTTATGATTCCCTATTAACCTATGGATCATGGTTTTTAAGACGCCATTGACGACCTCTACTTGACCATTAGCTTGGGGCAGTAGGAGGATGATTGATCCTGGTGAAAACCTAGCAGCGATGTTAAGTTAGACATCATGTGATTCTAAAAATGAGACCCATGGTCTGTAACGATTGTGCAGGGTACACCAAAGTGACAAATGGCCTGATTAAACAAGAATAGTTTCGTGGTTTTCCCATAGGCTCGGAAGGTGGGAAGGGCTTCGACCCATTTTGGTGAAATAGTCCACGACTACAATAATATAGTTGTGTCAAGCAGAGGAAATAGGATTGCAAGTTACGAAGTCTATCCCCCATTTGGAAAAGGGGCTGACAGAGATAACTGGGTGCAGTAGGGCTGGAGGAGCGTGCATTTTCTTTGTAAACACTTGACAAGGATGGCACTGCCAAATTGCCTTGATACAATCTTTGAACAAGGTCAACCAGTAGTAGCCTACGTGCAAAATTTTATGTGTAGTAGATATGCCAGAAAGATGACCGCCACATGCCCCAGCATGGAAGTCATTTAAAATGTGTTCTACCTCTTCATGGGTGAAGCAACGTCGAAGAACTACATCTGCACCATGACGATATAACGTATCGTTAAGCACTAAATAGTTTTGCGCTTGGTGGTGGATGCAACGACAGTCACCTGACGAAAGTTTGGGACAGAACTGTTGTGCTTGGAGGTAGACAAGAATGTCACCATACCAAGGGTTAGTAGTGTCGATAAGATAGACATCCTCATCTAGAAGAGGATCGTGGACTATATCGTTAGGATCGATAATGGGAAGATCCGACAAAATTTCGACGAAGACTAAGGAATTTCTTTCCTTGGTAGCAATGAAAACCAAATAAAATTATTGGAAGATCACGATCCATTTTGAATATTTCCCTCCAATTACTTGATGAGACAAAATGTGTCTCATGGGATTCTCCAAGGCAATGATAGTAGTCTATTGGAGTAGTATGTAATATCAGAACTGGTTGATAGCAAAGACAACTGCCAATGACAGCTTTTCCACATGTGAATATCTGAGTTTGGGCCTAGCCAGGCCTTTCTGTTACACAAAAATATCGTCAACATGATTATTTGCAGTTAGTATGGGTCTATCATCACCTATACTAGCATCCTAAGCAAGTCTCAGACCTCAGCTCTTCATGTCAAGCTTTGCAAAAGAGAAAAAGACATTGAAAATCAATATTACTTTGGTTCCGCACTTTCTCCTACTTTTACCTACGGACCCGCACTATTTGTTCATAATACCTGTGTACCTGCACACTCTGTCTGTAAAGGGGTGGGTGCGTACCCTTGTAAAAGTCAAAAAGACGCAAGTTTATCCTAAAAAACTCACTTTTGGGTTAATTCTAGATGTTTCTAGAAGAATTTTGACGTGGATTGTTCACTCCAAAGTGGTTCATGCATCCCAAAAGAGAAGGAGCTAATCCCTTGATAGGCGGAGCTATCCCTTTGAAGGAGGGCTTTATCCCTTTGAAGGAGGACCTAGTAACTTCCCTCCATTGCACTATAAATTAAGGCATTGGACCAGTTGCTAGAGAGGTTAGAAGCTGAACATTTTGAGGGTAAATGCTGATGGAATTGGGACTTCCTACTTAAACTTGAAAGGAGAGATCACATACCTTTTGGTTTCATTGGGAAGTGAGTGAAACTTGTGAAAGTAGAGGAGACTTCTTGTCGGACCCTAGGAGGATCTTGTACAGCATCAAGGCACAGGTTGTAAAGTTCTTCTTTCATTTGAATTAATACAATCAGATTCATTTTTCTCAACAAATTGTCTTATGTGGTTTGTTTCATAATCTCCTTGATCATTATGATGAATATGCTTTATTATATTGGCTTTTCAGGTGTTATTTAATTGTTTGCTTGTTTGTGTTTGCAGAATACACTTCAAGGAAGCTCATTTGGAGCGAGGGACCGAGGCTTCCACAAACTTGCATTGGATCCAAGGTAGGCCTAAAACACTCCTTTGCCTTTGTCTTAATCGCATATTTAGAGAAAGATAGTTTTTGATTGGCTTGCTTGTCACTAGATATCAGTAGATACTAGGAAGGTCAATCTTGACCGCAACCTCGACTCATTCCGCATGACACTTTCAACAGATAATATATCACATGTTTACTCCGGTCATCATGAATTTGAACCAAGACCATTCCTAGAGAGGATGGCAAGCTTTCCAGGTATAGAAGAAAGTCACATCCATAATTGGGAGCGTTAAGGGGTGGGGATGATATAAGTGCCTTTTTCAAGGCATCAAATGATCATTGAGCTTGATCATCCCACAGATACAACACTACCTTCTTAAGTAGGTGCATAAAGCCTTTCGTCAACTCAGCATAGTTTACAATGAAACATCGTAAAAAAATTCTTTCCCTTGCAAATATTGGAGCTGTAATATGGATTGTGGTTCAAACAATTGAGTAATTTCCTTTACCTTATCAAGATCAACCCTAATCTCATACTTGGAGACAATGAATCTCAGTAAGCATTCAGACTCCACAAAGAAAATGCATTTATGCAGATTTAGACGTATATTATAAAACCAACACTAAGAAATATGGCTCTTAAATGATCTAGGTGCTGCATTTGCTGCTTGGACTAGGCTGGAAGGTCATCCAAGTAAGCTTGAATGATATGTTTGATATCATGAAATGCATAGTCCATGGCCCTTTGACATGTTTCTCCAGCATTCTTTAAACCAAATGGGAGTTTTCAATAGGCAAAGATTCCCCCATGGGAAAACAAAGGTTGTTTTGTGCTAGTCCTTGGGTTTTATAGCAATCTGGTTGTAACCTAAGAATCCATCCATGAACGAAAATGATTCACAACCGGCGCAATCATCAATGATCTGGTCGATTAATGGTTTCGGATAATTATCCTTGGGACATGTAGCATTCAAGTTTCGATAGTTGACACATACACGGATGGTTCCTTGTTTCTTATCGACAGGAATCAGATTGGAAACCCATTCTCTTAAGGGAACGAGATAGATGAAACCAGCACGTACCAAATTTTCCACCTCAATTTTAATGGTTGCCATTTTGTGAGGTGGACTGGTCGAAGCCTTTGGCGGACAGGTTTAACATTGTCATATATCTTGATCTCATGCTTGATAATAGATGGATCTATGCTAGGCATTTCCTCGTAAGACCAAGCGAATACATCACGGAATTCCTTAAAAAGGAAAGTGAAGCTTGCAATTTCCTTAGGATTGCAAACTACTCTAATCTGGATGTTTTCCACGATGCCTGTCCTAATGGAAATATTGATGAGCAATGTCTTTGAAATATTGCCCATGTTTCCTTCCATGTCCAAAGTTTGGATAGTCGTATATGGTGAGGAAATGATTTCAGGTGTGTCAGGTGATAAGATTAGAAGAGGCGTCATGTCCGAATTAGATATCAAAACATGATGGTGCGAGTCCTCCCAAGGTCACTCTTCTAAACTCATGACTTCTCTAATAGCTTCATCCATAGATAGGACCTGATTGAGGGGATCAAAAGAAGGAGCAGTTATAGGATGGGTAGTGGTACTATTGATCGTGACCAAAGTGACTGGAGATTTGGATGCAGATTGAATGGCCTGGAAGGCTAATTCAGCTGGTGACAGCGACATTTGTTCTCCGTAAGTGTCAATGTCTAAAGGGGCTAGTAGGATCCAAGGATCGGTCGGTTCATGAGGAATGGATGAACCATATTGACCGTCTATGGAACCCCCAGTAGCAAAAGAGGGAAACAACCCATCAGGGAAGAGGCCTTAGGTAGATCGGTACTGATACTGACGTAAGAGTCAGGTACACCACCCACTAAGGGTGCATATTCACTTGGTAACGGGGAGTAATCAGGGGTGCAAAAGGACAATTTGTCCACTGTGACTACCTTTCCATCCAATGGAAATAGGATGATGCAAAAGACAGTAGACACAATAGTCATCATGGCATAAGTCCAACTTTGACCCAGAAAGAGATTATAATTGAGCTTTTTATCTACGACTTCGATGACCACCATTACCATTTTCCCATACAAGGTGATGGGGTAGCTAGCTAGGTAACCTTTTGGGATGAACGTGTGATGTTGTCTTATTGGGGCCTGACCTAGGTTCAGAGTTAATTTAGCCAAACAAATCCTGATATTACTGGCACTTTCGGCAACAGTCCATGGAGCGCGGACTGAGGTCTCACCGAAAGTAGTATGAGAGGGTGCTAGAACCAGGTTTCCGCACCCTAGAGATGTATGACGAGTTCAAGTGGTCCGCGGTTTGACCCTATGCGCAAGTTGATACGGGCACTTTCCCTTACCTTGTAGTTTGATATACTTCCTTCGCGTAGACCTACCAAGCGGCTGAACATCACGCTCTACGTTATTACCCAAAACCTCAATGGTATTCTAATGTTAGTTAATTAACTTTTCCTACTTGAGTGCTTTAAGTATACTTAACAATATAAACCATTCATATAGGTGTGTGCAGTAAATAAACAATATATTTGCAAATCATATCAAACATGCATTAACCCAAGAACAAATGCACAGAATTATGATAAAACTTCTCTTTATTTATTCCATCCTCAGTTACAGACTTGACTCCACCCTACGCACTCTGCTGCAGGGGTCAGCGCACTCAGTTGTGGACTACTAGGCCTCTGTGCACTCAGCTATAGGGCCTTCTCCTACACTACGACCCAACGACACACTTTACACTTGCGACTCAATCACTTAGACTTGATATTCTTCTCTACTATTATCTATTACACTTAGAGCCTTGCTCTATTTATACAATCCCATGGTCAACGAACCATGGGTAGGTCTATCCAGCCGACATTACATTACAAAACTAGGGTGGATAACCCTACGACTCTATTATACTTTTACACCCTGTGCCCATAATTTGTAGAGCTTTACAAAAACATTCGGTCAAAACTTGAGCTTTGAGCCCCAAAACATGCCTTGGGGGGGATTCCATGCCCAACAGGCCCACAACACAAACATCATGACTGACCCTCAAGTCACTCTGTCGCCACATGGATCTTGGCACAGAGTTTGTCCAACTATTCTCGAACTTTGCAGAGGTCAACAATGCACTGAGCTATTGCTTGCTGGATTTGTTGCATACGTTGTTCTGAGACCTCTGTGTCTGGAGTGCTTCTCTACATCAATGTGTGCATCCCCTGTATGTGTGCAAGCTTTCCTTTGATGTTTGCTATGATGGTTAAGGCCTCATCAATATAAGGCTGGACGCATGCTTTTAGAAATTCCTCCTTATGTCATGCCTGTCCACCTGCTCCTTCAGTGCTTTAGCCTGCTGCATCCTCGCAAGCCACTGGGTGAGGACCACTATTTGTGCAGTTCCTCAGACACTGTCATACTTCTGTTGGAGTTCTCGTGCCTCTATCTCTAAGCGTTGGATGTTGGGGTCCTCCTGCAGAGTTGTGAGGACCTCAGGTGATTCTTCCAACATGCTGGTGTAGTCTCGCCCTGCACCTCCGATTTCCTCCAATCCTACTATGACAGCGCTAGCATGCTATTCTCTAACTTCTGGGGGTGTGGATGGTTGCTCCTTTAACTACAGCTTGACGATCTGAAGATTCACCTCAAGATGAACCTTCATTGTTTCCTCCCTTGCCTCGCGGACTCCTACTACTAACCTGTGGATCTGCACCTCCACTAGTAGATCTGTTGGGATGGCTAGCTCCAGGATGCTTCAGCAAGCATCACCTATCGCCTACACTAGATGTTGATTTTGCGACACCAATTCATCGCCTGCAAGTTGAGTTGTTCCATATTTATCTTTTGCTCACTAAGGACTTGGATGTGCAGCTCTCCCTAGCACGCAGCTCTGTCGTTATCCCATCCTGCAATAGATATAATGTCTCATGTGGAAGGGTAGCTAGGTTAACACCAAGACCTTTCATCATGCTAACTGAAAGGCTGTCTTCCTCATTTGATGTCACTAGAGCCCCTTTCAGCAACACTATCGTGTTTTTCATCCGCGTGCACAACATATGCTCTGCTACCATGGATCCAACTGTGAGGTTAGTTGAAAGGGTACCAACCCGAGGGGGGTGCACCTATAAGTCCTATAACTTAGCTCTGAGGGCCCCCAACATAGTCTGGTTCTCCTGCATGAAATCTTGGAGAGCCTCATTTGTGACATCGTGCACCATCTCACCGATGTCATGCAAATCACCCTTGGTTAGGGTGATCGGGTCAATGGACAACTTCGAGGCCTTGACCTTCTTTCACAATCATGCCACCTCTGATGAGTGTTGGCACTTCAACTGTGTTGATACAGTTCATGGGTCCACACTTCCTTCTGCTATTTCTGCTTCCTATGCCTTCTGCCCCTGTGAAGGCATTGTTTGGCCCTCACCTTCCTTCATGGTTGTTGCCTGTGCTGCTGCAACCTTTTCTTGATTAGTTGCATTCTATGTAGTGTCCTGCATTGCCCAAACTTCTACTACTGTAGTTTCCTTTCGTCATTTTTCGACCAACTCTGTGATGCACATCTTGGCATCGTCTTTCTTCTTTTACACTGTCGACTTATCGATTTCTGTAACATCTGGGGCATGCCATTCCAGTAGCCATGCCTCTAAGACATTAAAAATGGTGTCATCAGTGGCTACAAAGGGTAGCTTTGTTCACTGCTTTGTCGAGTCCTTGCGCGCCCTGACATATATGTTATCCATGTCTGCCTTAAATTCTGTAAAACTCTGCACACTGTTGTAAACCGTGGTGACAACCACAGCTTATAGTTGATCCACAATCGGATGTTCATCTCCATGAGCACCCAAGAGATCTTGTTGTCACGTATCCTTGTAACATCCTTCGTGGCTCAAATCGAAGCATACTTCGTGGCCTTCGATAAATCTCTCTTAATTATGGGGAATTGGCTATCCTCTAGAAATTCCCCTGGTAGAAGCACTATGGACAACAACAACCATGCATAGTGGAAGGTTTTACCCTACTCTTGGGCTTTACAACAATTCTCTAAAAATTGCATGCAGAGGAATTCGGAACAATTAAACTTGACACTCTCCATGCACTGCTTAGCCAGTGTGACCACCAGCACAAGTACCTTGTCTGTGCGGCACTTGCGCATAACTTTTCCTGCGAGGATTTGGGTTGCCAAGTGTACCTCTTTGTCCTTAATGTTGGAGATGGTGTAACCCCTCTTCTTCTTTTCCAGTTTGTACTTCTTCTTCATGGCCTCTACGATGGCCAAATCACTACCCTTTTCTTCTGATATGGCCACAGGGTCTTCTCATTTGTATGGAAGCCGGGAGACGTGATGAATCAAGTCTGTCGTGATGGGGATGGGCTCCTCTAGTCATTAGCACCCATCATGCACCAGGCAGAGTAGCTTCCTGATGACAAAAATGGTTATTGGGGCACGGTGGAAATGTGGCAACCAAAGTAGGTTCAACAGCTTGGCCTTCTCCACTCCATGCAAACACTTCCACAGCTCTAATGCTGTCACCACCCCCACAGTGTTCTACTTCATGAGGTTTCTGGTCTCAAGGTGAGGGAACTTCTCATGGTTAGTGAGGTCCCAATCTTTGAACTTCATGGTCAGCAGCGGCCCAAGTGTGTGCCTTCCAACATAATGCCATCTTGGATGAGCGGGGTCTAGAGCAAGCACTTGGTCTCATCCAAGTCCTTGGGCACTTTGGCCTTCCCCTTTCACAAGCGAACATAGGCAGGTAGTTTTGTCGCAGAGTGCCTAGGCTGAGTATCCACCTCCATGCATTCATCTTCTTCTTCTACGATGGTAAGATCCTGCAAAGCTTCTTCTTCTTCATCTGTTTCTATAGTGACAACTTTCCATTTCTCCTCCATCAATAGTTTGTTGTGCAGCAGGTTCCATGGGGACATGCATACGAGAGTCATTGCTTGTTTATCCTTCTTGGGTCTTGGCGGGCATAGTGATTCCAGGATTTCTGCCACAATCTTGGCACCTTCTGGAACATCCCCCATAATTAAGGCCTGCGCGGCCTCCTCGGTGGTCACTTTTGTTATCCCCATACCATCCTTAGTTGTTGTCATTGTATCTGTGCTGCAATCTATCACTCGTGAATTCAGGGGCTCAATCAATGTTCGGCTCACAACACTCAAGGTTCTGCTTAATCACTCGATTCACAAATGACCAAGTGTTATTTACTGGGAACCCTTTGTATTTTATAGTGCTTTTTGAATTCGAATTCGACTGTTACCCCCAATTCTAGTTCATTAATGCTTTCTTCGTGGTAGATTTTCCCAAATATTTCCCATAAATCGCATCTTAAATGCCCACCACCCACTCCATTTGGGCTCAAGTTGAGCATCCCATTGTGAATAGTGCCTTCAATGGTCACTTTCTAGCCAACCCGCGTGGCAGTGCAACCCCCCCTACGTAGTCCCAGACCTTGTGACTCTTTGCTTCTGTGCGCATCTCCAATATCGCGTAGCTTTTGGGCAGAATAGTTTATAGTCCCGTATTCCCTTCCAACTACCTAGAGCACTAAGACTATCCTTCCCTTGGCTATTCAGGTGGCCACACCACCCGTGTGGAGTTCCATCCTATCCTCCGTCATGGTTCCTGGAGAATAACCACCTTTTATTGTTACGATCGGCATCGCATACTTCACCATTTGCAACGTGCTGCCCTGGTCACTATTCTTAGCAATATGCGGTCCAAGCCAAGACATCAAATTAATTAATTCACAGTGATAGTTTTCAAACTTGTCAGCATGATCGTATGCTCCTTGCCTTACCATCTTAGTTTTTTCAGAGAGAAAATCTTCCTTGATCTCATCCTCTAGCTTTTTGACTTCTTCATCCATTAGCACACTTTTCTTTCTTAACCTTACCCTTGCTTCTTCAAGTTCTTCGAGTCTAAGGTTTCTCTATTGGGTTTCTTCCTCAAGTCCCATGCATTCTGTTTCTTACGACTCTGTGATTCCTTCTTTTTGGGCTTCGCAAACCATTGTATCTATGGGTGCTGCTATGCGTGGACTAGGCTTTGCATGCTCCATAGGAATTATAACTTCTACTTCATACTTCAGCTTCGGAGGTGCCCGCATGGTGAGGGTTTTGCACATGGTCCTATAAGCCCATAGAACCATTGGTACATGTAGGTCCCAGTCAGTTCGCTTCACATGGTGTACTGCGTTCAGTGTTTTGCATACTTTTTCAAAAGCTTATGCGTGAATTTTCTTCTGCATGCTTGGTCTTATAATACTTCCTCGTCATCATTCATGCCATTGCCTTGCCCATTCCTGCTCACCGATTATGTTTCCTACTGTGCATATGGTGTGCCTTCGTGCAGGTTGTGCACCATACACCTATACCCATTTGGACAGGTGGCCATGCAGGTTGTTTCATCCATCATACTTGGCTTTCATCCATATCTGAGGCTTCCCAAATCATAGGTGCATCATCCTTTGGCATTCACACCAATCCTCAAAACTTCTTTGATGCATACCCCACCATCTTGTAGGTGTAGCGTGCAGTACCCATTTCAGAGCGTCAAAATGTTGTTGTTCCAGTGCTTCTCTTTCAAATTTATTTAGGAAATCATCCACCTCGCTAAACCTATCATACATAGGAAAATCTCTTACCTCTGTTGCCACGCAATGCAGTGACCTTGTCATCATGTTATAGTTGATCATGGTTACCTCATGTAAATGGTTCTGCCATCATTCTATTTCCTCATTCGAATCTGAGGTGCAGGAGCTTTCATGCTCCCACAAAATCTTGCCATTCGCTGTTGGATTCACCTAGTCCTGCTCCCACACAGTTATCTTGTAGATACAGTCTAGATCATCATTGCTCTCATAGTCATGCACTGGATCTGTATAACACGATCTTTAGATTTATTACTCCATTCAAGTCAGTGGCCCAATCTATTCCCAGTAGCGCAGGATAGGGATTGTTGTCATCAACAATCTCTATCACCTCAAAATCTGCAAGCGTGCTCACACCTTCAATATCTACCATTATTCTCTGCAATCTTCCCATAGGTAGGATCTTTTGTTGGTTCACCATTCGCAATTGAATAGGAGACCATTGTAGCGTAGGCCTACCCATGCTCTCCCATGTCTACTTTAGCAGGACGTTCGCATCCAATCATAGATCCAAAATCACTTGATCCATTTCATATTCCATGATATGCGCGGTCAATCTCATCTCTCTTCCTGTTCGTGTTGTGTGCTTCTTGAGCTTCGAAACTACGCACGGTTCTCCTGGCACAGTCCCAACACATGTAGTTATGACTTCTTATAGGCCCTTCACAGCCTTGTTATCAAGCA
Source organism: Pinus taeda (assembly GCA_000404065.3). NCBI lineage: Eukaryota > Viridiplantae > Streptophyta > Pinopsida > Pinales > Pinaceae > Pinus > Pinus taeda. Next base: position 180,753 of record APFE031398884.1, read on the forward strand.
ATAGCTTCATGCATGTCTCCAGAAAGGTAGTGAGCATTGATGGGTCCATTTCTAGTTCCATTTTGTCTTTACTACTTGAAGTGGAGGCCTCTACGAAGCTCTTCTTAGCTTCCGTGATTGTCTCCTTAGCACGCTTCAAATCAAATTCTAGTTCCTTTATGGGAGCCTTGCAAACCCAGACACTTTCTTTGGGCTACTTGCCCTTGTCATTCCCCATCGTAATGCCAATTTGGAGCACGATATTTACATTTGGGTCTTCCTCACGTGGCTCAGACCTCATCATTTGTAGGTTTTTAGTCGGGGCAGGTTGGAGTGCTGCTTTATCGCACAACCTCACTATTAGCGTGGGATAGTCCTCTATCTCATGATCAAACTGGGTACAATATAAGCATGATGGTCTCATCATATTTGTACAATCGCGGGCATAATGCCTTGGTCCTCTGCAAATGTAGCATATCAGTTGTCTATGACCTCTTCCTGGTCCCATTCCACCTCGACCTCATCCGAGCCCTTGAAATCTAGTGCACGCCATCCTTGCATTTTGATCAAGGACCCATGTTTTGGTCTGAACTTTGTAGGTAGGAGTCTAATCCATCATCAGTTCATAAATTCTACAAGTGTGCTCATCATGGCCTACTAACCTATAGAAATTACAGAACAACTGCTGGGAACTCTGAGTATACTTCTGTAATAGATGGTAGTTATCTGTAGCATGCTTCCCTCCTATCTGAAAAATCATGCACCATAATGCAGGCACCGCGCTCAGTTCTGCTTGTGCATCTGGTCTTAATGGCGTTGGTCCTCCTCCCACTAGCTAGTTCATGAAGACTAGAAAATGGTCCTTGTCATGTCCCTGGCCCTTGCACTTTACGCACCATACCTCCTCATGTTCTTCTGGGCAAGTTGTCTTGTCTTGTTTCAAACTCTGCATCTCAAGCCACAAGTTTTTCAGCTGCACATGGATTTTTTGAACTCTCAGGTTAGGATCTTGTATCAGGGTCTCGTGCAGTCTCATTGCAATCTCCAAGGTCTCAGCTTGAGTGGATAGCTTTTGTTGTGACAATGCATTCCTAAGATGCAGCGTTAGCAATGCTACAAACCATGCGCGGTGTTTCCCATTTGTTAAGGTCATGTTGGCTTCATGAATCATACCCTTTAGTCTCTAATCTAGCTCCCAGGGGGTCTCACCTAGAAGCATCGCGATTTCCTTAAGTTTGATGATCGAATGTGTCTTTGACTTTGGTTTGCTAAATTCCTTGTTTAGCATAACTTTGATATCCATGATCCCTGCGTTGAAATTGTCATTGGAGTGCTTAATGTACCAAGTCGGTGCACGATCCTGCAAAGCATTGATCAGCGTTGCCTTCTTTATATTGTCATTTGTGACTCCCTGCGTTTCTCATAAATCCTTTACCACGAACCAAAATTGGTTTGGATCTTCATTCCCTACTCCCTTGAACACTGGCAATTTTATTGTGCTTACCATATTGACTTGTGGTGGTGTGGTCGAAGACGAGGGTGAAGATGGTGAAACTAGTGGTGGTGTAGGTCGAAGTGGTATGTGCGGAATTCGCTACTTTATCAAACTGATCGCACTTCTTGGTGAGACCTTTGTGAGCTCTTCCTCACTTTCTCGTGGAGGTGAAATCAAGGGTCTAGTTTCTAGTTCTGCGCTACCTTCGCTTCTCTAGATCCTCCCACTTCGCGTAGCCCCAAACATCAATTTATTCGGATAACCCACTTTTCACATAGTAGCATTTTAATCCAAGTGTTCAAAGATTTAACGTACTTACCTTGCAGTCCTTTGAGGAAGCGTCGTTCTGCCTCGCTATAGCTAACTGAAGTATCTACCACGAACTTGGTGATAAGTCCTCCTATAATTCGATCGAGCCAATGGTCTACAACATGCGCGATCTTATCTTCCGATGCTTCTAGTCTGCGCACCAACTTTAGAGTCCACACAATAGGTTTGTAGAGCCTACCCCAACTTGATTGTCTGCTAGCTTCGTGATCCACTCGTACAACTTAGAGGGTAAGGATGCAAAGCAAATTTCATGGATTTCGTATATAAGTAGTAATGTAACCACTCTTCCTTCGATAATCACAGATTCCTATTTTCCTGCGTCACGAACTCGTGAATATTCCTATCCAACCACTCTTCAATTCCTTTCTTTGTCATATTCCAGTGATACGACATCAGAAATCTCTTATGCAGATCCTAGTCCTGGCAACGTAACCATTTGTTGGCTTATTGGGGCCTGACCTAGGTTCAGAGTTAATTTAGCCAAACAAATCCCAGTACGACTGGCCCTTTCGGCAACAGTTCACGAAGCACAGACTGAGGTCTCACTCAAAGTAGTATGGGAGGGTGCTAGAACTAGGTTTCCACACCCTGGAGATGTCTCATGAGTTTAAGTGGTCCATGGTTTGACCCTGCGCGCAAGTTGCTATGTGCACTTCCACTTACCTCGCAACTTGATATACTACCTTCACACAGCCCTACCGAGGGGATGAACGTCACACTCTGCGTTATTACCCAAGACCTCAATGCTATTCCAACATTAGTTAATTAACTTTTCCTACTTGAGTTCTCTAAGTATACTTAACAATATAAACCATTCATACAGGTGCACACATTAAATAAACAATATATTTGCAAATCATATCAAACATGCATTAACCCAAGAATAGATACACAAAATTATGATAAAACTTCTCTTTATTAATTCCTTCCTCAGTTACAGACTTGACTCCTCCATGTGCACTCAGCTGCACGGGTTCGCGCACTTAGCTGCCGATTACTAAGCCTCTGCGCACTCAGCTACAGAGCCTTCTCCTACTCTACAACCCAACGCCACACTTTACACTTGTGAATCAATCACTTAGACTTGTTATTATTCTCTACTATTATCTATTACACTTAGAGCCTTGCTCTATTTATACAATCCCATGGTCTACGGACCATGGGTAGGTTTATCGAACTGAATTACATTACAAAACTAAGGCAAACAACCCTCTGACTCTATTATACTTTTGCGCCCCACGCTCGCAATTCATGGATCTTTACAACAAAATTCGGTTAAAACTTGGGATTTGAGCCCCAAAACATACCTTGGGGGGATTCCATGCCCAACATGTGACTGTCGAAAGCTTTAAGGGAATTCGATGGCAAGGATAGGGTTGGAGAACCCAAAGCAAGCCAACATGAAGCTGACATTACGCAGGTAGAAGCACCTTCTTCAATGGCAATTCTATGTATACCTTTACCTTTCGAAAAGATTTTCACTTGAAATGCAAGCTGGTGAGAAAGGGGAGGTTTACACTTTTCAATGTGGAAAATTACAAGCATGGAATCCTGTGGGTTGGCACCACCAATGGTCAAAAGTAAAGCTTTCCTTTGTGCTGGACATGTTTGTACCACTTTGAGTGCCAACATAGCTGATGGTTCTTGTGCCAAGCCTTCTACAATGTTGTAGTTTTGGGTGGCACGTGCATATGTATTGTGCGTTGTGCGTCGAAGTGCTTCTTTAGGGGATTGAATCACAAGGTCAACAACTGACCTTTTGATATGAAGATTGTTAGGCAGTAATGGGTTTTGACTTGAGGATGGTTCCTCTACATGAGCGATAGGAGCTCCATAATATTTGGCTCTGGTCTCTAAATCTATTGTTTGAAAGGTGTAAATGATAAAGGGTCCTTCACCAGCTGAAGGATGTTGCGAATCACCATTGCCCCCTTACAGGGGTTCGGGTTGATTTGCAATAAGGTGTTGCTACTGTTGAGTGGGGAAAGGATTATTTAGGACCATAGGGGTTCTGCCAGTATCCTTTTTAGTAATGAAATCTGTGCATTCCTGAAGACACAGGCAGTGATAGGTCATGTGGTATTCGGCATAGATTTTGCAAGGGAATATGGTGGGTTTATCCTTTCCATCATTAGGGAGCACAATAGCCTTCTGCTTTGGGTTTTGCTGCTTTGTTGACTTCTCTTCAGAAGGACTGGTATTTTTCTTATTCTTCTTGTTCTTACCACCGGGTTTTTGCGTAGACTGCACAGAGTTGATCGCTGTGGTAGGAAGAGCAGTCGATTTGGTAGAGGGGTCCACTGAAATCTGGGCAATGTGACCACTGAGTTATTTTACAGCAGCCCAGAGGTTGAGCCGATAATCCCATCGGCATGCGCTCCGGGTTGCTAAGTAGCGGGAGCATTAGTGTTGCAACGGGCATTGGGAATTACATCATATAGAGTGCCAGACTACAAATATATTAGATCTAAGTGTCGGGCACAATGTATGGATTGGTCTTCTATGACTGCACCACCTAAGGCAACATCCTTAGCGATTTGGGGGAGTAGAGACTTGCAGAACCAATCCGCTAAGAGATAGTCTGGGAGGGGAGCTTTGACTAACCTCCGCCTACATCTCCATTCATGTATATGATCAAAGATTTGGGTGGCAGTATCCTAATGTAATTAAGTGAGTAGTTCTGTCCCAGTTTCATAATGGATGGGTCCCTGGAAGTGCTTTAATAATTCCATTTCTAGAGCATCAAAGGTATTGATCGACACGTGTGGTAACTTGATGTACCACTTGGCTGTGTTTCCAATAAGGTTGCGGGGAAAAGGACATAATTGTATACTATCATCCACCATGGAGTTAGAAACACACCATAGATGATAGGTGGTGATGTGTGTACCCAGATCCTGCCCTTGTTTCCCTTCGAACTTAGGGATGTCTGTCAATATTTTATGCAGGAGTAGCGGCCAAAGTAAGTTATGATAGATGGGGTCATTTGTAAGTTTGTAAAAGTCAGGGATATCAAGCATTTCCAAGAAAGGCAGAGTGTGTGATGCCCCTGAATGAGACCAAGGTGATGACATATGACTTGAGGATCCTTGTGCTCCTCCCATTGTGCGGTTCCCAATATTATACATAGGTTGCGTGGTATAGTTGGTTCCTTGGGGTGTGATATTGTAATGTGGATTTCCATAGGGATTGTTAGATTGGGGGATAGAGTTTCCCCAAGGATAAGAAATGCCCCCTTGACTCATTTGAGGTTGTGAGTAGTGTGCCCCCATGGATTGATTGGGACCTTTTTGAGGATTCCCGCTCACCACATAACTAACCATAAGTCCTTGACTAGCATAATGAGTGTTCATATCAATCAGTGACTGACAATTCATGCTTGAAAACGAAGGGGGAGCTATTACGTTCCCAGTCGGTATATGCATATTGGGAGTGCCCCTAGATACCTGAATATGGGGGTTAGAACTATACAATGGATGCCAACCATATTGTTGGTTGAAGGGACCCACACTAACTATGCTATATTGAGAAATATAAGGCGCGTTGTATGTAGCACTTGTCAAAGGTACAGGGTTTGACACTAAAGGGGTGGAACTCGGAATAGACTAGGTTCCACTCATGGAGGGTGCCATGTTAGGGGTTGAACCTGGGAAAAATGAGATAGTAGGGTTCATCATCAAAGGTGTGGTATTGACAATCGACTGGGGAAGTGGTGGGGGACCAAAAGTGTCCAAAAAGTCCCACGACCTGTTAGTCATTGACAAGATGGGTGGAAGTGTTCCAACTGAAGACAAAGGAGGTACAGATGCAACAAGAACCAAGAGTGGGCCCAATGGATTTGTGATTGGAGGATTGTATGGGGGAAGAAATCCTTCGGTAACCTTGAATCGTCGTATGTCCAAACTGATCCTGTGTGAGATCTCGGAGACTGATTTCCTGAAGACAGGGAATCTATTTCACTGGAGCAAGGAGGTGTTGGCATTATGGCTAAAGTGTTGTCCTTGATGGCAACCCATTCAGGTGATGGATCACTGTACAATAGGACAGTAGCAAAGATTGATGATCAGCTCTCAAATATTGAAGAAAATAAGGAGTACGCAGGCACATCGTACAAAAGGTGCGGACACGCAGGCATGTCTTATATAAAGTGCGTACGTACCCATAGGTTACCCATTCATGAGGTGCGTACCCTAGTGCACACACTTCAAGGCAATAAAGCGCGCACACATGGGGTTCCTTATCTTTAACCCTTGGTATTTAGCCGACGGTATTGTGTTATTATGGTTTTGGCCCGTGGTATTGTTTTATATTAATTATTATTATTGAGCCCCATGATCCATGATTTGAGGAAGAGCTTGCCTATATAAAGCAAAGGAGATCATTTGGCTTGGGTATGCTTTTGAGTTGAATATCTTAAGAAGCTAGATCTGAAATTCTAGTGATGGGTTATGAGAGATAGCTAGATCTAAATCAAGGAGAAACATGAGAACTACAAGTCGGATCTACTAATGGGTTGATATCTCCTTGGCACATGTTCATATCTGTAGATCTGACAGTCTGGGTTATTCTTGAAGTCTTGAAATTATCTATACCCGGAGATATGCAGGTCCAGTGAAAGAAAAGTGCGGAGATACGCAAGCACAGAAGCGTTGCAGGTGCGCAGATACGCAGGACCAAAAGCGCTGCAGATGCGGAGGGGCACAGGCAGTTCATTGGACACAGAGCGCACGTACGCAGGAAGTCTATGAGGCACAGTGCGCACGTACGCAGGGAAGTAGTTGGAAATAGTGCATACTTATACGTAGCTGGTATATGGGTGAAGCTGCGTACTTCTCATGAAATCTACTTAGCTATCCATGTTTATCATTGCTGTGTTCTGGGTTTTGAAGTGATGTCTGATTTCTGGTATTAAGTTCTGATAAAAGTAGTGATTGATTAAATGTTTATACATTGATGGATGAATGGATCAGGTTCTTAATGACTCATCTTTATGTAATCTGATGGACTAGATCTGATTGATGACTCTCATTGTATAAGTATTGATCTAGTGATTGGGTGATTTAGAAGGTTGTTTGATTATGAGCTTCAATGTGGTTGTTGGGTCCAGTATGAAATTGGATGAAATGTGGCCCTTTCAGATTATGTGTTGTGCTTCAGTGTATCCAGTATGAAAATCGATGAAACTTGGTACCTAGAGGAGAGAATATTGTAGGTCAGCACCTACGTACTAGTATCTAAGCTAGTACAAGAGCTAAAGGAAATCTTTGGAGCATTGTAGCAGGTAGTAGCCTGCGTACTAGTAAATGGATCAGCTAGTACAAGAGCAAAGGGGTTGTAGCTCCCGTACTGGTATAAGGCTGCACCAGTACAAAATATTGTAAAAGGATTTTCTTATTAAGAAGAAGATTGAGATGACTTGCAGCAGGTGGTTTTCTCCCGCATTGGGTTTCCACCTTATATCATGGTATTCATGTGTGTGCCTTATGTGTGATGATCTATTCTATGTTACTGCATCTGTTAACTGATAATATGGTTGATAATGTTCTAATGCACTCATTGAAGATCCATTAACTTAATCATAAGAAGTTGTGGAAGTAGCATATATGAATCTGGTTATGGAAATGAAAAAGTTTTTATTAATGTTATAATACTGATTCACCCCCCCCTCTCAGTATTATTTCCAACAATTGGTATTAGAGCAGGTCCTTTGATAGAAGCTTGATCGCTTGAAGGAGATCCGTGGAACAATGGGAAAGAAGCTTAAGAAGAAAGCATCTAAGAAAAAGAAGTCATCTCAGAAGAACTATGACAGTGGGAGAATCAACTGGGGATTAGGCATAAGAAGCTCTTCAGATTCAGAATCATTATCAGGTATGAATGTGTTATCCTCTGATATTCCACCTATATTTCCTTGTGAAAGAGATGGAAGTGATAGTGAAACTACTGAACTTGCTCTTATGGGTGAACAAGAAAGATATCAAATAGAGGCACAATTTAAAAGGCTGACAGACAAAATTAGAGATCAAAAAGATCTATTGAACAAAAGGGAATGTGACTTCAAAGAAGAAGCTACCAAATTGAAGGCCCAACTAGAAGAAGGAAACAAGGTAAGAAAACTACTCAAGGACAAGGAAGACCAATGTCAAAAATTACAGCATGAAGTGACATCATTAAGAAAAGAAGTCAACGAAAGAAGCATAACCATCAAGAAACTCAAAGATAGATCCAGCTACTATGAAAATCTTGAAGCTACAATCCTCTCACTAAAGGGAGATCTTGAAGAATCAAGGAAGGAGAATGAAGATCTACATCAAGCAATTGAAAAACAAGACAATGAAGTCATCAACTTAAAATCCCAGCTGGAATGTGCCTTCTGAGTTCGGAAAATGCAGCAGGATCTAAATGAAGAACAAGAAAAGGAGATTCTCAAACTAAGGGAACAAATGGAAGAAGGAAGAAAAGCTGAAGAATATTTGAAAAGGCAATCTCTTGAAAAGGAAGAACAGCTTCAGGTTGAGGTAAATATCTTGAAAGGTAAAATAGAAGAAAAGGATAAGCTTTTACGATTTCAAGATAGCTCTAAAGTCTTGGATGATATTCTTAGTAGTCAAAGGTCTCTGGCTATAAAGACTGGTCTTGGTTTTCATGAATCGGTTGAAGGTGAATCTAGTTCACAAGGTGAAGCAAGGAACTCTAAAGAGAAATCTAAAGTGATCAACGAAGAAATGAAAGATCCATCTCATCATCAACCAAGGAAAGAGATTCCTCAAATAAAATCCTTTACTCCTCCTATGAATAATGTTGAATGTTATGTATGTCATAATCTTGAACATGTTGCAGCTAGATGTAGAAGAAGAAGAGTTCAAGAGCATTATGCAGAAAGGTCATCTCAATCAAGGTACTTTCATGGATATTGCTTTGCTTGCAATATGTTTGGTCACAAAGCTACTGATTGTTACAGGAGGAATATGAAACATGTAAGATGTTATGCATGTAACAAGCTTGGACATATAGCAAAGGAATGCAGGAACAAAGCACGGACATCACACCAAAAAGAGAAAACATCATCACGCTTGAAGATATGGAGGAAAAAGGAAGTACAGTCAGAAAGTGGCGGCACAGCACAACATACAGACATACCAGAATCAGAGGGAGATGAAAGTACAAAACTTCAGTGTCCTAAATCTCATATGCAAATTTCATGAAATGAAGTCGCATATATACGCGAGTTAGACACTGCAAAGTCGTGTATATGTCAGTATGAGGAAAAGCAGTGGGGACAGGTTCAGGAAAAGGATCAGTTTTGTTTATTTGCGCTATTTGATAATGGTTAAAATTTGCTGATGATGTGTGGAAATGTCTTGATGGCTAGAAGTATTTTGTTTCTAACTTGAAAATGATGATACTCTTTGCTGATATGCATGATCAGATCTGACAGTAAACAAGATGGCACAGGTTTAGGGGGAGCATATGCTTTTAATGCATTGTTGGCATTATGGTTAATAGTC
>APFE031398884.1:212312-278063 GCA_000404065.3 Pinus taeda
CTAGCTCTCTCTGAGGAGCATTTAGAGGAGTGACATTAAGGACTTCAGGGGTCTCCATGTTTTATACAAATAATCTCTAAAATGCCGCTTAAAACAGTAAAATTGATGGGAACCAAGTTTGACAGGATTGGTGTACAGTCGAGGATGACAATGCTAGGCCTTTTGGGAAGGGTTTTCAGCAGCAGAAAGACCTCCCTTGTCAGTTTGGGAGTTATGCAGGAGTCCACGGTTGCGCGAACAGGGTAGGTTTTAGCAGGAAATGCAGTCTCTCCGAGGTTTCCACCGATATGTTTCAGCTTAAACGGTCAAATTGGGTGCAGTGCAGTTGGTTTATCGGTGAAATTTACAATTTAATGGCGTTTATGGAGGTTTTTACAAGAAACTTTAAGAAAAACCAGTTCACAGGAGGACGAGGCTCAAATACCTGTTAAACAAATGGCCTGGACTGAACAATGCAGCTGGGTTTGCGCGCTGGGTGCTTTGAAGTTGGTCGCGGGCTGGCTGATTGAACTGTCATCGTGTATTGCATGCGGACAGCTTAACAGTATTTTTCCGAAAAATATGAGAAAATTGAGAAAAATGGCGAAAATATGGCTTTTTGGTTTTATTGGCGCACTTTTTGGATGACGTCAGCATGATGTCATCAAGGGTGACCGGGTTGGATGACGTCAGCATGACGTCACCGGGTGACGTGGTGGTCAACGGCAGGTCCACGGGGGCGATGAGGTGGCGGCCAGGTGGGCGAATGAGGGACGAGGCGGGCGGATGTGGCGGTGACGTGCACGGCAGCAGGGCGCGGACGTGGGTGGGACAGGTGTCGCAATATCGGAACCGGCCCTGTACGTTGAAGGAGTTGTCAGGTGTTGCTCCGATGCAATTAGGAAGTGACAAGTGTCCTGGCGTGACGCTCGCCTGACGCAAGCATCTAACAGATATCGGAAGGTATCTATCAGACACGTAAGGTCTTCCGATATTCATATGGGCCGTCGATCTGGAGGCGCGCGATCCAACGGTTGTCGGGTGCCCAACTTGCGCGAACTGTAACTCTTCCCTTCGTTAACTTGCGGACGTCGGGATTTCCCGAAAACATTGTGCGCCGTCGATCTGGACCCGGCGCCATCTGACGGTCCTCGGGCGGGCCATCTGCACGATCTATAACTATGCCTGGGCGGGCAATAAACAATGATTTTTCTTTGCAAACGTGGCGGCGGGACCCTCCACGCGCTAATCGCTCTTTGAAGGATTTTCAATGGTTTTTCTTATCAAAATATTTCGGTCCGCCAACCTTAGGAATACAAGCAATTCGAGGGTTTTACATAAAGTTCGGGCGTAAATCTTTTATGAAGGCGGAGACTATAGGAAATGGGGTCAAATGGGTTTTATACAACATGAAAGGGCAAATAACCCCCCGACCTTAGGATAAGGCGGGGGAAGGATGATTTTATAATGTTTTCCACCCTTTAAGTGATTTTTATGGGTTTTAAAGGTTTTTCAAGGTTTTCCAAGGTAAAATGAAACTTTTGGGTAGGGAAACTGGTTTGAGGTGGAGCAAAGGTGGAACATGGGTTCTTGACCTTGACCAGGTGTCAATTCAAGTCCCAGGGAGAGAACATTATGGCTATAGTGCCAAGGAGGGGATATTTATGCATTGTGGGGTTTATACACCATAGTGTTTATAATACTAGGGATAAAGGGTATAAGGAGCTAAGTAGTAGAGTTAGTTGTCAACATGGAGGGAACATATGAGTGAGGGCTAGTTCAACCAAGTTTTCTTTGAAAATAACTTGAAATCAGGAGTAGATCAAAATGAAAAGATTTTTGCACAAGAAATGTGGCTTTTGAAGGCCATTAGTACTATAACAAAATTTTGAGTTTATTGTATGAGCTAATAGATGAAGGGGTGTTAGTAATGAGTGATATACAAATGAGAAACAAGGGAATTAGTCATGCTTCAGAGTGCTGCTCTTCCTGTAGATGTTTCAGCAACTTTGATTTTGAAAGAGATACCACTTCTGCAACCCCATCTACCTACCCAACTAGTTCCCTAACATTTTTTGTTCCTTCTTGGAGGGTGCACTTGGACTTGCAAACCCTTTGAATGCCTTTTTCTTTTCATCGGCTTTTGCTTTCCTTTTCTATCTAATACAACCCTTATTCCTTCCAAGGTCCTAGATTAAGCAGTTGGGAACCTTAGTTTCTCTACCTAGCTATTGATCTGCCAAGATTAAACAGTTTGGACAGATTTCATTCTCTATTCTTCAACATAAATTGAAAACATGGCGTGATCCAGATTAGACTGTTGGACCATCCATCAAAATTGAGTTCTTATGAAAGTTGAGACAGACATTGTCTTCTTAAGGAAATATGGGATCTTTGCATTATCAAAGCAGAGCATATTTGGACCTTTGATATCCAGTCATGAAATATGAAACCTATTGGTATAGGCATCCAACACTTCTCATGAAATCTACTTAGCTATCCATGTTTATCATTGTTGTGTTCTGGGTTTTGAAGTGATGTCTGATTTCTGGTATTAAGTTCTGATAATAGCAGTGATTGATTAAATGTTTATACATTGATGGATGAATGGATCAAGTTCTTAATGACTCATCTTTATGTAATTTGATGGACTAGATCTGATTGATGACTCTCATTGTATAAGTATTGATCTAGTGATTGGGTGATTTAGAAGGTTGTTTGATTATGAGCTTCAATGTGGTTGTTGGGTCCAGTATGAAATTGGATGAAATGTGGCCCTTTCAGATTATGTGTTGTGCTTCAGTGTATCCAGTATGAAAATCGATGAAACATGGTACCTGGAGGAGAGAGGATTGTAGGTCAGCACCTACGTACTAGTATCTAAGCTAGTACAAGAGCTAAAGGAAATCTTTGGAGCATTGTAGCAGGTAGTAGCCTGCGTACTAGTAAATGGATCGGCTAGTACAAGAGCAAAGGGGGTTGTAGCTCCCGTACTGGTATAAGGCTGCACCAGTACAAAATATTGTAAAAGAATTTTCTTATTAAGAAGAAGATTGAGATGACTTGCAGCAGGTGGTTTTCTCCCGCATTGGGTTTCCACCTTATATCATGGTGTTCATTTGTGTGCCTTATTTGTGATGATCTATTCTATGTTACTGCATCTATTAACTAATAATATGGTTGATAATGTTCTAATACACTCATTGAAGATCAATTAACTTAATCATAAGAAGTTGTGGAAGTAGCATATATGAATCTGATTATGGAAATGGAAAAAGTTTTATTAATGTGATAATACTGATTCACCCCCCTCTCAGTATTATTTCCAATAGGAGGATCCTCCACATTGAGTGGGGGAAGTCCTAACAATCATCTAGATTGACGATGAGGGTTGGATGTAGCCATGGTGGCTGATAGTTTCTATCAATAAATTTTACAGTGATGTTTATTAAAAAGTCTCAATGATAACACTCTCGCACCTAAAAAATAAAAAATACACTAAGTAAATCAATCATCAAGCAGAGGGAAATGACCCTATCTGATAAGTACCGATCGCTGGAGATGAAACCCAATATCACAATGAATAATAGAGAGAGATGGCCAAATGTACAGTTATGATTACTCTAGAGCTTCACTTGAACCTTAGATTGAGGGGCCAAGTACTCTCATGAAGATGTGTACCCTCCCAAAAACTGAAGACATAGTAGGTCCGTTAGTGTTAGGTACCAGGGCAACCAACCCCAATCACTTTGTGTTAGTCTCTAAAAGTATGTCCACTAAGGATACCTCATATCACAGACACTACCGAGGGGACATAGTCATAGACATTATGCTGTGTGGGCAAGATCCCTGAGTCCACGACTTAGATCTGATATCCCTGAAGGGATCCTCGATACAAAGACTACCCAAGGGAGATGTAAGCAAAGTCAGCCTACCTTCACTTCCAGTCCAATGTTGTCTCATATTTAGCTCTGCTTTTACTCGAGTGGTCCTGGTAGTATGAGTGTAGAAGGATTTCTCTCTTTATGACACTAGTTTTCGTGTATGATCTTGGGTAGTTTACTCACACTGCCTATCCCAGGATCCTAGCCTAAACTAATGTGTGTTTACTCTATAAAAAGTTACTGATTGATTTTATTAGGTAGATTTTAAGTTTACTTTGTTAGATTCTTTGGTAGGGGTGTTTACGTATGAGATTTTATGGGACTTTGACTCAAATCATGCAAAGACAATGCATGTAAATTTTCAATTTCAATGAATAAGCTGCTTTTACAAAGGGAGAGTCATTCATACATCAATATTCATTCCATGCATCCTATTTAGTACACCACTAGCATAACCAACAAAACTTTTAAATGCTCACTAACAACTACTAAAACCAAATAATTTAGAACTTAACCAGCTAAGCAGAAAACAATACAAAATTTTGATTTTTTCTTTTATGAAAATAAAAACTTTTAAGAAGAAAAGCTATTTTCTTAAAAAATAAATTCTTTCAGGACATAGACCAGTCAAGCAAAACACAACTACAGATCCCTTATCAGCCCAGAAGCAAGTTTCCCAACCCTTTGAGGTCACAAACACAATTGTATTTCAAAAAATGGGTGACCAATGCTCTATGCTAGAGGCCGCAGAGAGTTACTGGAGGCACTAATGCTCTTTTTGTTCAGCCACAGAGCTTTATAAAGCTTTGTTTACATTGTAAACCTACATTAGTGAGGGAAAACACTTCAAAAAGGGGTTGTGGGGATCAGATCTAGGGCTAAGAAATGAAAGAAGAGTGTTGCAAGGTCCTAAGTGGTTAGAAAAGGAATAAAGAAGTATAGGAAGGTCTGGAAGGAGGAGGAAACTAGGAACTTTATGGGAAAATCATTAACTAAATTGTAGTCCCTAGTATGGTCACCAATTCTCCTATAGGGATTAATGCATGGTGTATGGAGAATGAAGGAACCCTAAAGGGTCTTCCACAAACCCTTGGCATACTATAAGATTATTTGCAGGTGCCACAAAGATACATGCATGTCCATATTCAATAACTAACTATCAGAGCAAGATGGATTCATTACCTCGAGTCTCCATGTAGAGTTGTCGGAGAGCGTAATGTAGCTAGGCAGAAGTCCCCTCAAGTGGCTCTAGATCAAGTCCTGCACATAGAAGAGACAAGCGTAATCACATCATAAAACCTTGATAATCAATGCATGATACAAAAGACATATAGTTGCACATAACTAAGCTACTCATGCTAAAAGACATTTAATAAACATATAAATGAATTATAGTACCAACACCATGCAGTAGACAGTACAATTGCAGTTCTATATTAATGTCGAAAGAGTGATTACAACCATTGGTTGCATCAGCCTTCCCTTACCCCTCTAGCTCCTCTCTCTCTCTCCCTTATTACCAACTTCTTATGCTTAAGTCTAAGACTCTGCTCGACAATCAAGTAGGCTATCCTTTCAAATGATCTGACCCCTATCACAATAGCGAGAGCTCTACTTATGTGGCATGCGAGGTTAGGGTTGCCAAGTTTCTTCATGAGTTTCCTTAGGTAAAAGTAATGATGTTGCCATTCTTTTGAGCTCTTTCCCATTTTCCTATTTCATTAGGATTAGAAATCCCCCAAATAGGTCGAACTTTGATATTTCCTTTCTTTTCTGAGTTGATTTAAGAGAGAATATAGGGACATTTCTTAGTCAATTCACTCCTTTGACCCTTAGATCCTCATTAGGGTTTACTAACATTGTCCCCGAGGTAACAAGTAGAGTTACTTGGGTCACTAATGCTCCCTTAGGCTTGTAGAGAAGCTTTATAAAGCAGGTTGTCAGTGTATAGGTGGCATTAGCTTGGAAACAAGGCTTGTGAACTTGGTCATTGCTTCAATCGTCATGTCTTTCCCCTCTGAGCTGATGAGGAGGTCATTTTACTGTATAACATACCAATAGGAAGGTGGTCTGGAGAATATAGTTTTACCTATGTTAGAGTCTATGGAAGTCTTGCACCTCCTCATGTTTCCCCATTATATATCCCTGATAAACTATTAGCTAGGGATATTTCCTATCAAACTGTAGGGGTTGGACTAAAAAACACCCTAAATATAGCCAAGAAATCTCTTTGTCCTTCATTCCCTATCCAATGTGGTGTATATTCTTTAGATGATTTCAAGCATGTTGTGCTTGAAATTGATAATATTACATGTTTTAATCTTGCCACCATTCTTGGTAGATAGTTTGATCCTAACAAAGTTGCACAGAATTTCACTATCCAAGTGAAAATTAGGCAGTTCAGTCATGAATATTATGACTATGTGACCTATTTTAATATACCGAGGTATTTTCACATGTGCAACATCTGGCTACGTTGAAACTGAATCTAGAAAGGGTACCACAATTCCAAGAATACCGAGAAAGAAGACTACAAAATGCCCCTCTGGATCTGTTGAGGATTCCTCAAATGATTGACCAAGAAGAGCAGATTTTGGAGAAGAATTTAGAACAAGACTTAGAACAAGTCTTAAGGATATTGAAGTGGACGATAAATCCATAGAAATGCATACCGATAAAACATCCTTCAATAATTAGCTAGATGAAGCCTGGAAATAGTTTGATTAGCATATTAAGGGACAATAAGGGGAAGAAAATATTGAAATAGAGAAAACATTCAACACACCCTAGAACACTCGACAAAGCTCATTTACTAATAGGGCTTCTGAGAAAGTTATCGTTACGAAGGAAATTCAGATCATCCTGACATTCCCTTCATCTGAAATTTTACTTGAAGTGGAAAAATTCCCTTGTCTTGACATCTTTTACAGTCCCAAGCATCATGCTATGATGAAAATAAAGAGAAAAAGGAGAAGAAAAAAACCATCATTAGCAGTCATTCTTGGTGATATACCAATGTATATAGTATGGAAGGATACACCAATTGATCCTTCAGAGAATTTGACAAAGTTCTCATAGTTTGCAGGTGCTTATGCATCTACTATGATGTCAAAGTAGCGGAGGTTTGACAACTGGTCAAGGAAAAAGAAGAGAGAATTCAACAGTTAGAGAAACAGTTAGCAGAAGAAAGACAAAGTATTGTCATCAAGTAAATACACAATTGTATCAACTCCAGTAGAGTTTTGATAAATTAAATCTCCAATATAAGGGAGAGAACAATACTAAGGATGCCCAAATCCAACAACTCAAGTTTTTAGTTGATTAGTTAAAGGATAATTCCAAAGTGGAGGACTTTATAAAGGAAGCATTGGAGCTAAACATTCTATTATCAAAGAAATAAGCAATTTTTTGTCAAAAGTTATCTATCATCAATCCACTATGTGTTAAAAGTGATTCACTGAGGAATCAATCATCTCATCTAAGGGTAACTTTCAATGACAGTGATGATAAAATCTCAAGATTTATAACATGGAAGGATACATCAAAAGGTAGAGTGGCAGACCATCCCAAAATAGAGGAATTTCATAAGGAAATCCTCTTTATTGATTGGGACATATAGTTGAAACGGGATGATCAGGTGATCATGTCCTAAGTGAAAAAAATGCTCAAATTTTGAATTTCTTAGAATTGGTTGAAACTAAAATGACAGGATAGGCCTCATCGATATGAAATTGTAGCTGTGAACGACACTCAAATCCGACACTGTATGTGAAAGTTATTCAAGTTTGAAAATTTACAATTTCATGCAAAAGTCCAGTATGAGTTGGGTTGAATTTGAATATATATATTATCTATATATATATAATATAGATATATATAAAAAATAAAAAGAATATTCCTTCTCATTCAATCACAGATCGACACTTGTCAACTCCGGATTGCACAGTGGATATACCATGGATTTCAGTGGCCAATTAATGGACGCCATGTGGCCTGCTCAGAGGCTGCCACATGGCCCCAAGAATGCAGGTTTATTATGGTGAAATTAATTGAGTGTTGGCAGGAATCGACCCTGGGTTGGGTGGTCACCAACGCACAAGCCTGACCAGCCCACCCACACAGCTGTTCTTAACCATCAAGGGTCTTCCCACATATTTAAAGTTGGTAAAAGGTAAGGTTGGGGTGGAAAGGGACCAACCCCCTAACCATAAGACCAGGGCTCGAAACCATACGCCAAATCCAATGGCAACAGTGAAGCGTTATAGTTGCCTGTTGACATGTCACGACAATGGTCTCGCTAATAGTTATATGCGACGGTTTCATAACCGTTGGCTCCACGGTTTCGCCAACGGTGGGGTAGTAAATCCATGTGACCACTACCCACCTTAACCCTTAATGCTAACCAAACCACACCGACAAACTGGAGTGGAGTCTACCTTTTTAGGCATTGTTGCCAAAGTTAGCAAAGCTAACTACAGTTACTCCAAATTTGGTTTAGTTTCCTTAGGCCAACTTGGACAAAACTTCAGTTGGTCATAATTTTCAGTAGACAAAACCTTTTGGAGCAAATTTTTTTTATTATTTTGATTATTTTGATCATTCTAGAGCCAATGGTATAGGTTGTAGAGTCAATAGAGTTGATCTTCAGGTAATTTTTCAATAGATAAGCGTGGAGAGCCATTAGGGCCTAGGGAGTTTTGGAGCTATATTGGGCTATGGTTAACCATTGGAGGTGAAACAAAAGCCAATATTTACTGTTTTCTGTATTATGAACTCATTTCCACAACTTATTTTGCTTATTTAGGCATTCTTATCACTGTATAACCAATTTGAGCATCTAATAAGAGCAAGGACATGTCCATTTGGGGGCCTTGGACCCAACAGATGTAGCCCAGGAGGGGTGAACTGCCTCATCGGCTGCTGTGTTATATTATGTGATTTTAATCTTGCTATGTTTTTCAGATTTAATATGCTAAATAGTAAAATGGAATAATACTCCTTCACACATAGTACTCGGAAATTTACCAAAAACACTTTGTTTCAATTGCAAGACATGTAAGACAATTTGGACATATAATTTTATGGAAATGAATACCTTGAACAACAACTTTCAGAGCAGTTGGTATCAAAGCTCAAGTTTTTAGTATTAGTTATGTGCAAAGATATTTTTGATTGTTTTCCAAGTTTTAATGCTTACTAGGCTTAAATTTCAAAGAGGGAAAGGACAATTGGTTAGAGCACAAGATAATCCTCAACCAAGGAGGGCCAGGGTGCCATTATCTCCACCTTCTAATTCAACCTCAATAGCCTTAGAAGAAGCTTCAACTATGTCTGAAAGGGGAGGAGAAGTTCTTGAGGACATGGATCCAAAAGAAGAAGAACGGGTATTCAGAAAAGCTTTTTCGGACATGACTGAGATGGTAAGAATATTATACCAGGAAAGGAATGATAGGTTCGTTGGAGAAGGGTCTAAACATCAGAAAGAAGGAGAGGGCTCTTTAGGAGGAAAGAAAGGTGATGATAATTCAAAGGAAGGACATGGAGGAAATGGTGATCCACCATCCCCATCGTCATCCTCTTCCTCTACATCGTCATCCTCTACCTCGGTAAATAAAACTCATAAGCTTAAATCTTCTGGAAAAAGTCCATTTTTAAAGCTAGATGTTAAATTTGAATTACCCATGTTTAACGGTGAAGTCAATGCAAGGAAAATTGACAACTGTATAAAACAGTTGGAAGTTTATTTAAGGATACAGAACTTACAAGATGATGACACCAAGATTCAGTTAGCCTCTTTAAGAATGGATGGAGCAGCATTGGTATGGTGGGAAGCCAAGACCAAGAATGAAATTAAGAAACATGGTAAGATTACTTTAACATGGGCTGAATTTATTTCTGCAATTAAGAAGCAATTTTATCCTCTTGCACATTTACAAAAGGCTATAATGAACTGGAAAAACTTTAGATAGCTAAAGGGACAAAATGTTCAAGACTACACCCAAGAGTTTAGGAGAAGATCACTCTTATTAGGGGTAGACTTACAAATTCAAGACACTTTGCTGCAATATATAGGTGGTTTGCATAGCTATCTTAAACATACTATCCTTATGTTCAATCCTACCAGTCTAGACGAATTTTGTGTACAAGCTACACGTTTAGAGACTAGAGGGAAAAACACTTTTGATGAGGGTAGAAACAAGCCTTTTAAGGGGAAAAACAAAGAGAAACCCTTTACGGGAAAAGGAAAAAGGAATGCATCTGTCAAAAAGGAGGGTGATAAAGTGATATGTAAACATTGTTCAAGAGAAGGCCATGAAGAGAAGAACTATTGGAAACTTTAACCTGAAAAAAGAAATCAGTTTAACAAAAACAAAGGAAAGAAGAAAACTACAACTACTACAACTACACCTCAAGATTTAGGTGATGATTCAAAGGATGAAACCAAAATTGCAGCCATTGGTTTGAAAAGTATGAAGGGAAATGAAACTGAAACTAAAGCAAGCACTAGTACTTCAAATTGTCATGTGCAAGCTCCTAATGAGGAAGAAAGAATTGAATTGTTCCATGTGAGGGTAGTCTCAAAACGTACAAAAATTGACACACTGTTTGACAGTGGGCCATAAGCAAATCTCATATCAGAAGACTTGGTCAAAAAACTTAAACTTGACACCATTCCACATCCAAAGCCTTATCCACTTGGGTGGATATGCAAGGATGCAAACTTACAAGTCTCAAGAAAGTGCATATTGTGCTTTCCAATTACTGCACACTTTATCAACATAGTTGAACTTGATGTGGTACTGCTTGATATACCAGGAATTGTTTTGGGAAGTCCTTACTTATTTGATAGGAAAGTGATCTTCCATCACCATGAAAATAAATATCATCTTTTCAAAGATGACAAGGAGTACATTGTCAGGGCACATCGCAAGAAGTCAAATTTAGTGATGGTAAATGCAAGACAGGTAAAAAGGCTAGTTAATTCAAGTAAGAGTTTTGTACTTCTTATGATCAAGCCTAAGGTTGATGTGAATCATGAGTCATTTGAAAATTGTGATTCCAAGCTTAAATCAGATTTATATGATGTAGTTGATGCACATCATGAGATGTTTCAAGGTTTGCCTCCTAAAAGGGAGATTCAACATGAAACCCATTTACATCCAGATTGTCCTCTTCCTAACATAGGCATGTACCACATGTCTATCATGGAGAATGCTGAAATAAAGAAGAAAATTAAAGACTTGTTGGACAAAGGTTTCATAAGACCAAGCACTTCGCCATGTGGGTCACTGATAGTGTTGATTCCAAAGAAAGATGGAACTTGGCGCATGTGTGTGGACTTCAGGGCATTGAACAAAATAACGGTAAAGAATCGTTACCCACTCCCAAGGATAGATGATTTGTTAGATCAGCTGAAAGATGCTAAATATTTCACTAAGTTAGACTTATGTAGTGGTCATCATCAAGTTAGAAGTGAAGAAAGTGACATTTGGAAGATAGCTTTTAAAACCAAAGGACTCTTTGAGTGGCTTGTTATGTTGTTTGTTTTATGCAATGCACCTGCAACTCTCATGCGGGTAATGGATGATGTCTTACGTCATTTTCTTGATGATTTCGTTATTGTATACCTAGATGAAATCTTAATTTTCAGCAAAACTAGAGAAGAGCATGTCATGCATGTTAAGAAAGTACTTGATATTTTGAAGAAAAATCAATTATTTCTTAAAATGTCAAAGTGTGAATTTGGAAAGAATTCTTTGGTTTATTTGGGACACATAGTAGGAGGAGATGCTTTGAGAATTGACCCTTCTAAGGTAGAAGCTATTGTGAATTGGCCTACTCCCAAATCCATTACAAAGTTAAGAAGTTTTTTGGGTGCAGCGCAGTATTGGAGAAAGTTTATTTCTAACTTCTCTGCCATAGCAGCTCTTATGCATGCAGTGACAAGTGTGAAGCGTGACTTCCAATGGTGAGGCAAGCAATAGAAAGCTTTTGATTCTTTGAAAGAAAATATAAGTTCAGCTCCAGTTCTTGCATTACCGCACTTGAGACAACCATTCGAGATTCAGACCAATGCTAGTGATTACGCCATGGGTGCAATTCTCTTACATCATGGTAAGCCTATAACATTTCATTCTGAGACATTTAATGTTGCTGTTATGAATTATCCTATATATGATAAGGAGTTTTATGCCTTGGTACAAAGCATCAAAAAGTGGAAACACTATTTGATGGGCAAAGAAACAGTTGTTCATATTGACCATCAGCCTTTACAGTACTTACAGTCGCAAAGTAAATTGAAGTAGTCACGACATTTTAGATGGATGGGCTTCCTACAACAATTTCACTTGGTAATAAGGTACAAGAAAGGTATTTTCAATAAAGTTGCTGATATGATTTCAAGGCCTATTATTAGTGCTACTACTTTACTTAAGAATGATTCTATTGTACATGAGAGCTACATAGAACAATATGCATCAGATGTTGATTTTAAGGATGTGTATACTAACTTGAGTGCAGGGAATCATGTTGAGGAGAATGATTATCATTTGCATAATAATTTTTTGTTTCATATGGGCAAGTTAAGTATACCACAGGGAGAGAGACTAAGTATCATAAGAGAAGCCGATTCTTCTCTTATTGCTAGACATTTTGGGGTAAGGAAAATGATGGCACATTTACAGAGGTATTGTTATTGGCATCACATGGTAGATGGTGTTTTACGTTTCATTAGAGTTTGTTCATTATGTGCTACAAGAAAGCCTAGCAATAGGAAGCTTGGATTATATATGCCATTTCCGGTACCTTCTAGACCATGGGAAGGTGTGTCTATGGATTTTGTGGGAGGACAACCATTATCTAGAAAGCAACATGATTATCTTTATGTAGTAGTTGATAGATTCAACAAGATGTGTATTATTATGCCATGTAAGAAAACTATAACTGTTGAACAAACTGTTGATTTATATTTTCAACATGTAAGGGTTCATTATGGCTTGCCTACTTCTATTGTTAGTGACAGGGATTCCAGATTTGTTGGGAATTTTTGGTCCAATCTATGGAAGATGATGGACACCAAGTTGAAGAAGAGTACTACTTTCCATCCGCAAACAGATGGCCAAGTAGAGGTAGTGAATAGAACCATTGTACATATCTTGAGATGTTATTGCAGCAAGCATCCCAAGTTTTGGGATGAGCACTTGTATTACATCCAGCATGCTTACAACCGAGCCAAGCACTCTTCTACAAATACTTCACCTTTTGAAGCTTGTTTTGGGTATTTGCCTAAGTCACCTTTAGATTTCATTCTTGAGAAGGATGTTGCCATTGATGGGCATAGTGACATTGAAAAAGATCACATGTTCATTGAAATAATTTAGCTCATACATCAGCAAGTTCAAGAGCAGCTTGAAAAAAGTCAAGGCAAGTACAAGGAGAGACATGATAAACATAGAGTTGATCATAAGTTTCAAGAAGGAGATGAGGTATGGTTGCATATTAATAAGGAAAGAATGCAAGGAGAAGGTAAAAAGCTAAAGCCTATTCATTATGGTCCATTCAAGATCCTTAAACAAGTTGAAAATAATGCTTTTTAATTAGATTTGCCTTCATATATGCAAATGTATTATGTTGTGAATGTGGAAAATTTACATTTGTATGAACCTACTTTAATTGTTGATCATGAAAGTGACATTCAACTGCCTTCCATAGATGATTTCTCTCCAGAACTTTTGGATGAGCTGAAAGAGGATGTTATCCTTAACAGAAGGACATGCACTTTGAGGAGGGGAAATGCTGATTATGTTCGGGTTGGTCTTAAAGGCAGCAAACCGAGTAAGACAAATTGGATGGAGGTGGAAAAGGTGAGGGAGTTGTACCCTCACCTTATTAATAGGTAATTGAAGGTTTTTGGGGTCCAAAAGCTTCCCATTTGGGAGGTGCGATCAGGTGATCATGTCCTAAGTGAAAAAAATGGTCAAATTTTGAATTGCTCAAAATTTGTTGAAACTAGAACGACAGGATAGGCCTTGTCAATATGATCCTGTAGCCATGAACGACACTCAAATCTAACACTATATGTGAAAGTTATTCAAGTTTGAAAATTCACAATTTCATGCAAAAGTCTAATTTGACTTAGGTTGACTTTGAATATACAGATCAACACTTGTCAACTCTGGATTACGAAGTGGATATATCATTCAATGGCCAATTAATGGATTGCAAATGGCCTTCCCGGAGGTCACCACGTGGCCCCAAGACTGCAGGTTTATTGTGGTAAAATTAATTGAGTGTTGGCAGGAATCAACCCCAAGACGGGTGGCCGGTAGCCCACAGGCTTGATTGGCCCACCCACATAGCATTTCTTAACCATCAAGGGTCTTCCCACATATTTAAAGTTGGTAAAAGGTAAGGTTGGGGCGGAAAGGTGCCAGCCCCCTAACCATAAGACCAAGGGTTGGAACCATAGGTCAAACCCAGCAGCGACAGTTAAGAATTATGGTTGCATGTTCACATGTCACAGCAGTGGTCTCGCTAACAGTTATATGCCACAGTTTCATAACCATTGGCTCCACGGTTCTGCTGGTGGTGGGGTAGTCAGTCCATGTGACCAATACCCACCTTAACCCTTAATGCTACCCAAACCACATGGAAAAACTGGAGCGGATTCTGCCTTTTTAGGCATTGTTATCAAAGTTAGTGGAGCTAATTGCAGTTACTCCAAGTTTGGTGGAGTTTCCTTTGGTCAACTTGGACAAAACTTCAGTTGGTCATAACTTTTAGTAGACAAAACCTTTTGGAGCAATTTTTTTTTTTGATTTTGAGTATTCTAAGCATTCTAGAGCTAATGGTATAGGTTTTAGAGTCAAAAGAGCTGATCTTTAGGTACTTTTTCAGCAGAGAAGCTTAGAGAGCCATCAGGGTGTAGGGAGTGTTGGAGTTGTATTAGGCTATGGTTAACCATTGGAGGTGAAATAAAAGCCAATATTTACTATTTTCTATGTTTTGAACTCATTTCCATAGCTTATTGTTCCTGTTTAGGATTTCTTATCACTGTATAACCAATTTGAGCATCTAATAAGAGGAAGGACATGCCCATTTGGGGGCCTTGGACCCGACAGATGTAGCAAGGGAGGGGTGAACTGCCTCATTAGTTGTTGTGTCATATTAAGTGATTTTATCTTGCTATTTTTCTCAGATTTAATATGCTAAACAGTAAAATGAAATAACACTCCTTCACACATAAGACTCAGAAATTTACCAAAAACACTTTGTTTCAATTGCAAGACATGTAAGACAATTTGGACATATAATTTTATGGAAATGAATACCTTGAACAACAACTACAAGTAGTTTAATTTTCAGATCACGGGAAGAAAGAGAAGTCTCTATGGCAACTGATGCCACCAATAACATCATTGTAACCATCAATGATAACCTGCACAATGCCAACCTGATTCAAGAGTGCCCACTTGGTAATATTCCTGATATCAAAGTTCTGGAAAGGCAACGGTAAGAAACTTCAAAAGAAAAGGAATAAGAATTTAAAAAGTTGACAAAACTCAATGATGAGCCTCATCATTGGGTAATTATATGGGCCTTAATTCACCTCTTAGCTTATTCAAACCAACTTTTCTCATAACTTATTTATGTTTTTATTATATTTTGTTTATGAGGTGAGTTAGAGTTGGATATTATTCTTAGTGGACTAATATGCATTGAATGTAGGATTAAAGGAGAAAATCAAGGAATTCTGGCAAATAATAAGGTCAAAACTCAAATGGGACAAGGGAGAGGGATTGTAGGAGGTGACTCCTCCTTATTTACTACTCCTCCATTCGAATATTCCTCCATCCATCACATCATCTTGGAGTGCAAATAACCAAATCATGAGGATTAGAAGGCAATCGACCAAGTGGGAGACAAAGCACCAGTTTATCTCAAGTTTGGGAGCCGAGCCTCCCTATTTTAAGGAAGTCATTGGGGACTTTAATTATATAATTAGAGAGGCCTAGGACCTCCGTAGGATTTAGATTTTTATTTTAAAACTCTAAGCTATTTTTGAGTTGCAATACTTGTGAAAGTTTTATTGATGTAATTTTCTATTTTGGTAATAAGAATGAGTTTTGTTTTGAGCTAGCACTGAGTTAACTCAGAGGGTTTAAGCTCATGGGTTAGGGCCCAATCCTAGTAGCCAAGGCTCCTCCTTTTTTTCTACAAATTTGTTTAGTGTAGTTCCATATCTTCATTGTTAAGTTGCTTTTAGATGTATTTCCATTACAAGTAGTGTAGATTAGATTGGTTGTTACTTAGTTTGCTTCCATTTGTGAATTACTTCAAGTAGCAGGTTAGCAAGGATAAAAAGGATCACCACAAGGTTGTTAGTAGGTGTCTCGGCCTCACTTCCTCCTTTTGGGGTCATGACTTGAGGAAGGGACCCTTAAGCAGCCCCAAAAACACGGATTTCTAGTTCTTTTAGGAGCTTTGGAGTTTGTTGTCTTTAAATTAGTATTTGGTTAGTTTTGCAAGGTAGATTTCCATTGTCATCATTTTCATCTTTATTGATGCAGTAGATCTCATACATGCTTTCATTCATTTCAGCAACTTTCTTCATGCATAATATAGGCAGTTAACCCATTAATTATGATTTTCTAGTTTATGAAAATGTATCTTGTTTGCATATCTTTTTGGAAGACACACATGTTCTATGCAGAGTAGGTGCTTCAGGAGGAGACTAAGACTTCATAGCCAGAAACCATCTCCCACTCCATTCCACCCATCACACACCTTTCCTAGGCCTCCCATCACCTCCAACACCTCACATTTTGCTCTCGGCTATATCATGTAGGTTCAATGTAATTCCTACAAGATCATCCTGTAGGTTTCTAGTGCATCCTGTAGGTTTTCTTGAATTGGCCTGTTTTAAGGATGAATTGATGGAAAACCTTTAGGAAGTCACCAAAAGCCTCCTAGGGGTCCTCCACACTATCCAACCATTTCATAACCCTTCCATCCATTCTCAAACATCCTAAATTCACCTGCCACATCCACAAAAGCAATTAGTTTGCATATTTGATTTTGCATAAAAAGACAAAAAAGCAAAAACAGATTTAGTTCAGTCTCTTTGCTTGCACATTAGTGTTGTTTGATGCTTCTTATTTCTACAACTTAGATAATAGCATTTATTTCATGTTGATCTAGCATTTCTGCCTAGCATAGCTTCTTAAATGGTTAATTAGGGAATGGTGTGATTTAGCATTACATGTCGACCTTCTCCATTATTGCAGTAGAGTAACTCTCTCTTAGAGTAGATTTACCTTTCTTCCATAAAAGAATCAAGCTTCTTCTAACTCCATAGAAGTATATCTTGGAACCCCAATGGTCTCTCATGAGCTGAACAGTGACAACATGTAGAACCGTCACCTTTACTTGTGCATACAACACTGTCACCTCCACGTTTGTATGAACCCTGGGTTGATAAGTAAAGTTGGTAGCCCAAGAGTTGTAGCATCCTTGCTACAATATAGGCACCCATCACCTTTTGGTGTCATTTTCGGGGAGGTATCTGAGTAGAATGTGATTACTGCTTTCCTTTGTTCTATTTTTTTTCTTCAATATTCTACCATTAGTTTATTTATAAAAAAGTAATCTAGTTGTTTCCTTTCTTGCATTTTGCATTTTTTTCTTTCCTTTCCATTTCGCAAGCAATATTTCAATTCAGCAAGTAGCTTTGTCATTTTGTTAGTAATTTTC
Organism: Pinus taeda; assembly: GCA_000404065.3. NCBI lineage: Eukaryota > Viridiplantae > Streptophyta > Pinopsida > Pinales > Pinaceae > Pinus > Pinus taeda. The sequence continues at coordinate 229,928 of APFE031398884.1, forward strand.
CTTCAATCAGTAATTTCAATTCTGCAAGTACTTTCCAATTTTGAAAAATTACAAAACCAAACAAAAAATATTTCCTTTCATGCCTCATAGGAATAGGGACAACTTAGGCAATTTTTTTCCAAATACCCCCATTGTATCAGACAACCAACCTTCTCTCTTCTTCGGTGGCTGTGAACTAGAGGGACCCTTAGGTGAGCAACTTGACATATTTGAAGAACCTACAAGGGAAGAAGAAGAAGAAGAACCCATTCCTACTAAACCAATGGCTGAAAACAGAAATGACAGAGGGAATAGAGAGAGAGTTGAGGGTTGCTTCCCCATAAGGGAAACCAATGGGGGACATCAGATGAAAAATATCAGCCCCTTTGCCTTACCTCATTTCCATGGTCTGACCATAGAGGACCCTAACACTTTCCTATTTGATTTTGATGTTATATGCCAAACCTATGACTATACAGATGATGAGAAAAAGTTAAAATTATTTCCATCTACCCTCAAGGATGAAACATTGCACTGGTTCATGGGTTTACCTAGAGATAGCATCAAAACTTGGGCTTAGATGCAGCAAGCCTTTAAAAACAAATATCAGGACTACTTTCAGTCAACGGATACTAAAGAAGAAATTTTCAGGATGACCATAGGCAATGATGAATCACTAGAGGATTACGAAGAAAGATTCTAGCTTAGTTACAAAAGGGCCATGTGCACACTTGACCTTGAGTCACTAAATTTGGTCCTTCCTAGGGGAGTAAGGGAAGATATTTTGGATACCTACATTTGTTAGTAGGAGGAGGTATCTACCAATTACCTTAGGAGGATATCGAGATTGTCTTCAGAAACCATTCTAGGGTAGCTAGGAAAAAGAGTAGGGGTAGTCAACTTATGGTCAATACATCATCTTCCAACTCATCTAACAAGGGTGAAATTGGAAACATGCTGGGAGATTTCAAAAGTGAGATGTTGCAAACCCTTACCTTGCAAATGGACACCATGTACATTAAGAGGAAGCAGGAGGAAGCAGAGAGAGCCTTGGGAATTTTTGGTCCTAGATGTACCAAGAGGCATCCTAGGAATGAATGTCCATTGAACTCTATTGAAATTTGCTCGGTTTGTAAATAAAACCACTCCACAAAAAAGTACCCTTCTTTGCCCGGACTCAAAGATGTATATCAAGGAGCTAAAGGGGTCATTGAACAGCTCTGCTACATTAACCAAAGGAGACCTCATGGGCCTAGACCATACCAGTAGGGCATGCAGGGGTCGTCCCATGCATATTACAAACCCAACCAAACCACAACCATACCTTCTTGGGGACCACCTACTCATCCTTCATAAGTCTACACCCTCGGAAGGGAAGGATAATGCAAACAAGCTTAGCAACGGTGCCAGTGAGGGTAGAAAAGAGTCTAAGAAAAAGGTTAAATTTCCATGCAAGTTATGCAATGGAGATCATTTGACCCACCTCTACCCTACGATTCAAGATGCTCAGCGCTTGTTAGTGCAGCAAGGGTCATCTAGCTCCCAAGCTATCCTGACTAACCCTTTCCCCAAGGGTAGCAATTACTTTCTGGCATGAACTCGAATGCTGGTACCTCCACAGGGGGCAGCTAGGAAGGGGAAAATTCCTCAAATGTTTATATGATGAACTCTTATGTCGATGTCACCACACAAGCATGCAATTATGGTGAGACGAAAACAAGGTGAAATCTGTTACCAAAACCACAAAACCACTTCATATTGAGCGACCCTCTGTTGAGTCTATCCCTCAAATACCAAAAGGTTCTGTAAAGCGTTTGACTATTAACCCTAATGCTACGGTGGCCTATAACTACTCAACTATAGAAGATCTGACTCAAAGTCCTTGTGCTATGTCTACATTGGAGGTGATCTAGTTGTGTCCTGCTTAGAGAAGTGCTTAGGTTTCAGCAATTGGGGCAATGGATCCAAAGAATTCTTTAGTTCTCACTTTTGATATGTTGAATGTCAAAAAGAGACTTCCTCACCATATGGCTTTCCAAATAAAGTCCACTTACCGAAAAACCAATATTTTTTAGATAGTTATAGATGAGGGAACTTCCACATGCATAATGTCCATGTCATGTTAGAAGGCCATTGGATCACCTTTAGTTGTTCCTTCACTGACTCTCTTAACAACATTTGATGGACATTCTCATAGGCCACACAGAATTATCTCGGCCTTTCCTATATGTGTTGGAGGAAAGGTCATTAATATTGAGGTAGAAATCGTTGATGCCAACCTAGATTACAACCTCCTCTTAGGAAGGAATTGGATTTATGAGATGGATGCCATAGTTTCATCTTTATTCCACATCCTTTGTTTTCCTCATGAGGGGAGAATTGTTAAAATTGATCAGTTAGATTATTCTCTAGGTGATTGTCATGCAACTTTGGATTCTACTGTTCCATTGGTGGATAATCCCCATCAACCTATAGAGAATTTAGGAGTTGGGATGTACTCTTCCTTGACGGGTATATTTGACCTTCCCCCTCCTACAGCTAGAATCGATGCAATTTCATCCTCCAAGGGGCCTTCACAGAAAGAGTTATTTCGAACTCATTCTTTTTCATACTCTTGGACCTTACCTTCATCTACGACCACATTAGATGAAGGGCAAGTTGGTGGAATGGCATTTCCCATGTTTGCAGTAGAACTTAGTTATCAATCTATCATTAACTCTATAGATAACCATCCTACTCCTTTTTTAGAAGAGGAGTTAGATGGTGATGTGGCTCCAGCTTGGACCCTTGACTCTACTTCTGCTTTGGATTGCTTAGATAGAGTTTTACCATTTGACGAAGCAATTTTAGAAGCAATGATGACTATAGATCAACCATGGGAAGATTTACATCCTCGTTCATATTTTCTTCCTCCATTGCATGAAGTCGAATATAGGCTCTCCAATCTGCTTACTAGTGATGTTTGTACAGTTCCAAACCCTTTGGCTCCAGCACAATTATCTGCCGAAGGTAATATGTCGATTAGTTCAAGAACTATACCTATAAACATCTCCAGGAACAAGCTAGTGGAGCCCCCAGATGGGCTCTACCTTAAGAAGTATTTTGCTTAGGTTCTGGATGAGCAATTTCTTGTTTTTGTATATTGTATTTTTGTACATATTTGTCAGAATTTTGCGATATCGACATTTTTTTATCTACTTTGGCATGTGTTGATGGATGACTTGATATATTTCAGATTCATTGATGGTGCTAGTTGTCACACTCGGAATCTTGCTTCCGCAGCTTGGGTGATTTATTATCCATCTGGCTAGTTGATGGCATCGAGGGGAGTATGTATTGGTCCTGCTTCAAATAACAATGCCAAATATAATGTCGTTATTAATTTACTATACGAAGCAATTTCTTATGGGATTGATTTGTTGGTAGTTTATTTTGACTCAGTTGGTAGTGTCACAATTAAATAACATCTATCGGGTTCGTGATCCTTATTTATATCGCCAATTTTTTAGACTGAAAGTGTTGCAACGATCATTTGTTTATATTACATATGTTCACTTTCCATGATTTGAGAATTCATTAGTAGACTCTATTGCTAATCAAGCATTAGGTTGGCATATCAATCATTCATCAAATTAAACAAACATAAAAAATTTGGATATGTATATATATCATAGAACTGCCTGTGTATAGATAAAGTGTTCAACAAATAGTATACAGAATTGGGATGAAATTCCCATAAACATGTCCAGTCTGTCTATCGACCCAACTCAGGATGAGTGGCTAAAAAGTTAACTACTGCATTGGCTACATGCCAAAGTATGCGGACGCAGTCCCGTGGTACTCCTACCACGAGGCGTTGCATCTCCTCAGGTAGATCCTCTATGGCTATCATCGGTATCTAGTGAGTTATTCTCACCAAGTTTATCTGAACTGCATATAGGGCTCTCTCTGTCTTAGTTGTTGCCTCTTCAACACCTCTTCCACGACACCTGTGTCTCGGAAATCCATCTGGTCTCACTGGACCTACATCTGGAACATGGTCATTTTTTTAGTATTTTGTCCCATCAAAAATATTTCTAAATTCATTTCATATTTAAAAAAGAAAAGAAAAAAATAAATCTTAAAATTTTACAAAAACTTAAAAAATTGTTACCTATGTCTCCCCATGCTATGTTTGGTGGCAATACCAAGTCTGGATCTCCTCGGAAATCCATACCAGCATACAGGTAGCCGTCAACTGCGATGATATTTTGTTCCCACCAGGTAAAATTCTCATCATTTAAAGTCATCCTAGGCACGTCGCCACCTCCAAGGCATTTCATCAAGTCAGCCCATATACCCATATGAGGATCTCGCGGGCTACTGATGGAGACAGATACCTTGGGATGTAGCCCAGGTACCTTCTCGAAGAATAAGGAGCATAAGATAGTCCCATATCCAAAGTTCTTTGTCTGACCCTTCTGAATAGAGGTTAGCTGGCTCTTCATGTTAGTCAGAAGAGGAGTGCACCAGTCAAAAACCATGGTAAGGCATTCCACTGCCAGGCTCATAGACACTCATGAAGCTTGATGCAGTGAAGCTGATCCATTTATCCTTGCAATGGTAAACAACAGAATCCTTAGAGATAAACTATCCATGTGTTTTATTGGAATCTGACTTCCAATCCTTTTTGAGTGCCTAGGATAGTATATATGTACATAGTCTTCTACTGAAAGACTACTTCTTGTCCTGCCAGTCAAATGCACAACCTCCCCCCTTCGGGGAGACCTATAATAAAGTATATGTCTTCAACCTCAATTCATAGAGGCATCTGATCTATCATGAAGGCATCATCCTCTACACTCCAATAGTGGATCAACAATTCAAGCAGGCATATGTTGGATTTCATGTTCGACATTTTGAAGAATTTCAATAAGTTGCACCCTCTCAATGCATCTAGTGAATTTTGGTCATTCATTACTTCATTGTCAATTGTGGTATGCTCTCTCTCTCCATGTGATGGTCATCTTGAAAAAATTTCAGTTTCAACCTTTAGATTTTGTGTCTAAACTTCAACTCGTGTACATGTGGGTTCCCTTTATACACAGTCACGTGTAGGGCCATCGTATACGCAGGTTGATCACATCCAACCCGCATGTATGCAGACTTGGATTTTTTGGGATGAATTCCAACTGCCAAATCTTAATGAAAACTTCTAAAAACTATCACAAAACATTGCAAGCATGATTTGAGGGTTACCTGATAACTTTGGTGTGATTTGAATGGTCCAATACTTTAGAGGCAAGTTTGCTCCTTTTTGATCCACAACACTTTACTCCAAACATAAATAAAAAATTGTGAGTCCAAAAGTCATTATATAGCTTTGAAATTGCAAATTTTTTTCTCAAAACTTGATTTTTTGTCTCATGAATTTTTTGATTTGTGGGCTTGGATTGTCAAGAATGGGTTATTGTTTCAGGATATTTTGGAGACTTCTTCGAGATCTTATTCTGGTCCCATGACCGCTGACCCATCATGGTAGGTATCGTTCACTCATGGGCATATAGATTAGGTAAAACCATTTTTTCCATTGCATCTTGCATACTAGCCTCCATTCAATGATACATTAGCCATAGGGTCAGCCCCATCGTGTCTTGGTTAGCAAACCATGTTCACTCACCAATTTTTAAATCATGATGCAATGGTAGAGCCATCCTTTACATGGGCATCTTAGTTAGAACCTCACTGACATTGGTTGCCCACGATGTTATACTGAGTAGGCTCAGGAGTCGTCTTTAGTCCCGCCATGACTTGTGTGTTGAAGACACATTCTCCTTGCTTCTGGGCTTATTTCTAGCCTTATACCCTAGATGCTCCTTTGTGTTGAGTTGTACTGTTGCATTGCATTTTGATTATTTTCACCATTTGGCCTTAAGTCAGCTTCACATGGACTCATGTTTAAGCCACTTATTTGACCATGTCTTCTGCAAAATCAACCATGCAATCACTTAGCTTCTGCAACTTGACACATCCTTTGACCTGTAGAAGGAACATCCCTTTGAGTGTCCTTGACCAGTTTCACCTCCCTACATTGAGCATAGGATTGTTCCCATCCTAGGAACTAGATCATCTGTTTCTCTAACACTCGTTCTTTCCACTATACTATAGCATTCTTTTATTCTTTTTTCAGCTGAAAGAAAAAGACAAAAAATTATATATTCCAAAAAGAGGGGGAATGGGACAACATTTCCATATATTGTTGGAAGCTAGAGTCAGTCGTGTTTCCCTTAAACAAAGCACTCAAAAGAAAGTCTCTCCTCCATTTTGGGCAGGATTTAGTTTGACTTAGGTATGCCTTAACCTTGTTATTGAGTCAGTTCTCCTCCAATTGGTTACCTCTTCCAATCATATGGAGAGTTTGCTTGTGCCTCCTACATGATGAACTTATACAGAGTTATAATATGCTACCATATAGTCATCATTGAGTTGTGCTTTTGTTCAAGGGAAGTAAGCTTGAGTCAGCCTCTCTGCAGTGTCTATTGACCTATTTTTCAGTCGGCCATCCCTGGTTGTCAGTGTCATGTTTGTCATCACATCAATTATATTAGTCCTTTTCTCGTGCTGGTTTGAGAAGGTATCCATTGACTTCTTGTTGGCAGGTCTTTTCCTTATCGATGACGACATATTGCTCTGATGGCAGGCCTAGAGCCACACCCTGGCCCTATTTTCATTATTGATAGGTCACCTTGTGCTCAGCATCGATCAATATCATGGGTCTTTGACTGAGTGGTTTCCCTTGTGTTCAACATTAGCTTTCATTACCACACATTGGGATTCATATAGTGCCTTAGTTTCCATTTGACCCTATTGGTGGATTCCTCACCTCCGTGTCAGCTTTCATTATTGGTTGGCTCAAAGGGTTTCTTTTGTGCGCTAGCTACATCTTTTGTATGCTAGAAACATGCTTTGATTGGGTTACTACATCTTTTTCGTCTGATTCCTTCCACATTATTGGCCTACAAGTTACACTTGCACTAGATTGATGAAGGATGCCTTAATGCCTTCCTTATAACGGATCTTTTCCTATCAACTATGGCTCATTGCTTTGGGACAAAGATCTAGAGTCCATTTGGCAGTACCTTGGGGTTTACAGTCCTCAGTGGCAAATTCCTTCTCTATTGACAGTGGGAAACCATCATTGCCCCTAATTGATAGATTCTTCCAGGTGTTTGACTTCAGCTCATTCATTCGCACTTGGTAGATTGTACTGGGTAACTTGACTCTCATTATCATTATCAATGAGTAGTCTCCCATTTGTTAACGGTATACATCAATGATTGGTAATCAAATGATTTATCACATGGTTGACCTCAAATCATTTATTCCCATTGTGTAGAAATGTACCACGGTGGTCAGTGAAGACCTCAGGTTTCATCTGCATGTTTTGGTTCACTTGTCAATTGCTCCTGTTACTACTAGTTGACACCATCCACCGTATATCTTGTAGTTCTTCACAGCGACATCTTATATGCTGGAATCTGAGTTGTGATGTAGCATCATTTTATTCCATCATGTTCATTTGGTACTATTATTTTTTGACATCAGTGATCATTGTCATCTTTCAGCTTCATTGATCATCTTCTTATATGTGATATTCAAACATGTACTTGTTCAATCATGATCAGATGATCCATTATGTACTTTCAGTTCTTTATACTTGTATACATAGTGGATCCACTTGTACTTGATATGCGGACATGCTTTACTTTCTCTGAGCATGGGTATGCCCACCCCAGACAACAATTTCTTTCTGATCTCTTTTTGATGGCTTGGTAGGCTAAATTATGGTGAAGTCCTTCTCAGTCTCGACAAGATTCTTTCCATATACTTAATAAATTTCAGCCATCGTGTACCCCTTCTGACCTCATATATTAGGGGGCATCTGTTATAGCACCATTTACCACCCTTGTTATTTGTGATGCTTGGTTTATGGCCTAGGGCAACCCCTCCTTCCAAACTTGGTCCAAATATTTTAAAAACATTGTTTTATTCCCTGCATGCTACTTTTCCCTGAGATAAAACCTTGTACACGTGGGTTAGTCAATACCCAACCAGCAAATATGCATTAAAACACTTAAAAAAATTAAATTTCCTTAATTATGGGCGGAGTTCATGATTTTTACCTATTGATTACCTCCTATTTCCCATGGCCCAACTATTTCCCAACTAAAAAACTAATTGGGAGAAGTATAAATAGACTTCTATGGGAAGGCCTTAAGGAAGGAGAAAGAGATAGATTTATTATACTGAGATTATCCGTGACTAAGTCTGAAGTATCCCTATGCTTCAAGCACTTCCCCAAGTTTCAGAAAACCCTTGTTTCCTTGATTTTTGATATTCTCCCTCTTGCTTGAGATATCATGGTATTGGTTATGGAAGGAGGTTGTTGAAGACTGGGACTGGATGGATCTAGAGGATGGTTCCACTTGGAGCCGGAAGAAGAAGACTTAGGTGAATTCTTTCCATGTTAGTTATAGCTTTCTAAAATAAAAAGAAACATTGTCTTGTTTCCGAGATTAACTGTGTTTATGCATCAAATACTGTTGTAATTCATATATGAATGTTATTTTGATGTATGACTAATCATTTTCTTATATGATACAAAGTTAATTTCATTAAAATTCTTTATCTATATGCTGATATGTATGTTCGAATTGGTTGATTTGCAGATTCAAAGATCATCAGGAGTTTCAGAGGGCCTGAACCCTGCTAGAACTACCCAATTGAAAGACATCCGGGTATGGTCGCTATTGCATAGTTTGTTTATATAAGCATGTTTCCTGAGTTATATGAGTTTTTTTTACTGTAGTTTTCTCTTGCTCTGTTGGGGTTCCAACCCAAAGCCCTAGGGTACTTATTCCCATAACACTCCTTGGTCCTTTACATCTTAGTATCACTCTGAGCCAACCAGGCAGCCATTTCAAACTTATGCTCCATCACAACCTCAGTGGAATGCACCACCCTATGGGTGGAGGCCACAATACAACAATGCTCCAGCTCTATTACGTCCACCACCTACCCAACCAGAGCTCCTACACTCTACTCCACCCAAGCAACCCAAGATGCTTGCCCAGCCAAATCTGAACCTAAACAACAGGCAGGCTCAACAAGTATACAATGGAGAGACATCATATCCAGCTTATGCTTTGGAAATCCAGGAGATTAATTTGAGATCTGGGAGAGTTATCCCAGACAACCAACCTCGACCTCCACCTAGGGAGGTTGAGGAAGAGAGAGAGGAAATCAATCTTAAAGTATATCCACCCTTCCCTGAGAGATTAGCCCAACCACTCCAGCCTACCCCATAAGGGACTGAACTTCTGGGATAATTGAAAAATCTATGTGTAAATATTCTAATTCTATAGGAAATAAAAGATGTTCCTATTTACAATATGTTGATTAAGGAGAAGTGCTTCAAGCATCTAGGGAGGCAAAGAAGGGATGCCCCTACCATTAATGTCATTGGGCAGCTACCTGACTTAATGTTGGGGCAGGTAATTTTTCCAAAGTATTTGGACACTGGAAGCCTTGTAGTAGATGTGCACATCAATGGCACCATTGTCTCGCACACTCTGATCGATCTTGGGGTTTCCATTAATGTGATGACTAAGGACACCATGCTCAAGCTCAACCTCCAAGGTTCACTAAGGAAGACCACAATAATTATGCAAGTTGTAGACCATTCCACAATAACCACTGAGGGGATTATGGAGGATGTGATGGTCTCCATTGACTCTTGGGAGTAACCAGGAGATTTCCTAGTTCTCCAACCTAAGGTTAATCTTAATAGTTACCCTCTCATCCTTGGGAGACCATGGTTGGCATTGTCGATGCTTACATTAGCTACAGAGCTGGGAATATGCCCATCAATAATGGGCATATGTCCAAGTAGTTAGTCCTATACCCTCTTGCTCAACCTTCTATAGAGGATGACTTACCTTTATGGTTGGAGGAGGAGAAAGAAGATGAAGTTTATTCTACCCAGCTTTATTCTTTAGAAATAACCATGGGAGGACGACATCAGGATGAGGATGACTTGATTGAACACCTACTCCAAAGTCTAACTCCTATTTCATTTCCCTTAGAAGAAGAAGTAAAGGAAACCTAGAAAAATCATCCAATTGACTTATGCTTGACCGATTCCAACCCACTCCATGTAAAAACCATAGAATTGAGCCTAGAGAGAACCTTGAAAATCAATCCATCTCTTTCTGCTCTCCAAGAAGAGAAGTTATGCAACATGCTAAAGGAAAATCTAGAAGCCTTCACTTGGAGTTACAAAGAAATGAAGGGAGTACACCCGTCAGTGTGTAATCACAACATATACATCAAAGAAGGTTGCAATCCAGTCCAATAACCCCAAAGGAGGATGAATCCAGCTCTTAAATATAGAGGCAAAGAAGAAATGGAAAAGCTACTAGATGCAGGATCCATTTACCCTATCTCTGATAGTGATTGGGTCTCTCCTTTGGTGTTAGTCCCAAAGAAGAATGGTAAGTGGAGAATTTATGTTGATTACATGGAGTTGAACAAAGCAACAAAGAAGGACGATTTCCCTCTACCCTTCATTGACCAAGTGCTAGATGGCATGGTAGGAAAAAGTTCTTTCTCATTCCTAGATGGATTCAGTGGGTAAAACCAAATCCATATCTACCCGTAATACCAAGATAAAACCACATTCACTTGCCCTTGGGGTACTTTTTCCTATAGGGTCATTCCTTTTGGCCTATGCAATGCTCCTGCCACTTTCCAGAGAGCAGTCTTGAGTATTTTCGCCAAATTAGTCCATGATGTGGTGGAGATTTATATGGATGATTTTACACCTTATGGCTATGATTTTCAAGATGCCCTATATATCCTAGGCAAAGTACTACACAAATGCATTGAAATGAACCTGTCTCTCAATCCCGAAAAATGGGAATTCTTGATGACTGCAAGGACTGTGCTAGGTCATTCAATATCTCAGCAAGGACTGCAGGTGGACCCAAACAAAATAGCTATCATCCAAAGGGTCCCACCTCCTCAAAAGCAGATAGATGTCAGAAGTTTACTAGGGTTAGTTGGATACTACCAAATGTTCATAAAGGACTTTAACAAGTTTTCCTCTCCTTTATTTGGTTTTTTGGCCAAGGACTCTGAGTTTATATGGTCAACAAGTTGTCAAGAGGCCTTAGACATCCTAAAGGAAAATCTAACCACTGCATCAATTCTACAAGGCCCAAATTGGCCCCTCCTGTTTCATATCCATGCCGATGCCTCACACAAAGCCATAGGAGAAGCCCTAGGTCAAATAGATGAAAAATTGCCTTATGCTATTTATTTTATCAGTAAGAATTTGTCAAAAGCTAAACTACATTACACAGTGACCGAAAAGGAACTCCTGGCTATTGTGCATCCATTGAACAAATTCAAGCATTATATTACATGCTATCAAACATTTGTGCACACTGACCATGCTGCAATCAAATATTTAATGAACAAACAATATGTGAATGCTCAAATTATAAGATGGTTACTTTTATTACAGTAGTTTGATTTGACCATTGTTGATAACCCTAGTAAGGAAAATGTTGTTGCAGACTTTTTGCCTAGAGTAAATTTTCCTGTAGGTGAATAAGGAATGGTTTATAACCAGTTACTAGATGAGCACTTATTTTCTATTTCAGTTCTCTCTCCATGGTTTCCTGATATAGCAAACTATTTGGTATCAACACAGTTCCCACCAAACTTGTCTTCCAAAGAAAAGAGTAAGATAATAAGGAAGAGTGCCCCCTTCACTTGGATTGGGGGGAAATCTCTTCAAACTTGGCCTAGATAAAATCTTGAGAAGGTGTGTCAGGGAGGAGGAAGTCTTTGACGTCCTTCTGACATATCATGATGGGCCTTGTGGAGGTCACTTTGTAGTAAAGAGGACAACATTCAAAGTGTTACAAGTAGGCTATTACTGGCCCACTCTTCATTAGGATGTAAAAAAATATACTAGTCAATGTGATCAGTGCTAAAGGATGGGAAGGCCTACTCCAAGAGATGAAATGCCTCTATAGCCTCAAGTGACTTTCGAGCCATTTGACAAGTGGGGCATGGACTTCATTGGGCCTATTGACCCTCCTTCCAAGAAAAAATAGTACATTATTGTGTGCACTGATTATTTTACTAAGTGGGCTAAAACAAAGGAAATTAAGGCAGCAACATAGGAGAAGGTGGCTGAGTTCCTAAGGGAGAATGTATTCTACAAATTTGGGTACCCTAAAGAGCTAGTCATAGACCAAGGAATCGAGTTTACCTCCAACATGATTGAAGGCTTGCTCAGCTAGCACAAGAGCAAGCATAGATCTTCCACTCCCTATCATCCATAAGCTAATGGGCAAGTGGAGGTCACCAATAGAGCATTGGAGGGCATCTTGACCAAAGTGCTAAGCAGAAGCAAGAAGGATTTGGCAGATAGACTAGTTGAGGCCACCTGGGCCTATAATACCACACGGGAGATCACCACTGGATTCACACCCTATGAGTTGGTCTATGGGAAAAGGCCTTGTTTTCCATTGAATTCAAGTATAAAACATTAAGGATTGTAGCCCAAATAGATCTAGATCTTAGCAGTGCAAAAAAAGAGAGATTGTTCCAGTTGAATGGTTTCGATGAATTCAGAATGCAGGCCCTCGTACATAAAAACATCAAGGAGAAGCAATTTCAGGAAGGCGATTGGGCATTGTAATATGATTCTAGGTATAGAGACCTCACAGGAAAGTTAAAGACAAGATGGTTAGGACCTTATGTGGTGGAAAGATGCCATGATAATGGTTCTGTGCAAATCAGAACCATAGATGAAGAGGCCATTCCTCTACTTGTTAATAGACACCGATTGAAAATTTACAAGGGAAATTTATCAAAACAATTTTCATATTTCCCCAATATATCCTCTATTGGCACAATGTGATCATTATACAAATTGAAAGCAATAATTGTCTTAATGGGGAAAATCATTTTGGAACATCAGAAATTGTAGATAAATCAGATAGGTGGACAATGGAGAACTTTTGAAATAGATGGTTTGGATGCGGAAGCCAGGGAGAAATACTAGGGAGAATATAAATGCAAATGAGTGGAAATTCTTCGATACTCAACACTTATAGAAATTTTTTTGAACAATGTGGTAATGGACTTGACCGTTGGATGATAAATTGGACAACTCAAAAAAATCGAGATTGATTTGAAAGATAATAAGAGTTATACCACAAATCCCATAGACATGACATAAAGGACTAACAAGGATGTTACATGATGATAAAACATAACTTAAAGTACACCTTCATTAAATGACTCCAAAAATGATAGAAATGGAAACATATACCACCCCAACCACAATAGATTGCGATGGGTCATAAATAAGAAACAAGATATACGAGTGACTTAACTATAAGTACTAAAGAAGCGATGCAACTAACTCAATCCTAAAACTAACTTGTGCCCTTTGAAAGGGAGCAGAGAAAAAAATTAATTTTAGTGACCATCGTAAGGCTTGAGGAGTGAGCCATTCACCCAACTAGGTAAAATAATTCTGTATATTTGTGCGAGCCTTAAGACTCCATATTCTCTTATTTATACAATAATGAAAGGACCTAACCAATGCATGTGTAACTTTCTTGGATGGTTAAGGTACTCACTATCATATAGCAGCACTTGATCTCCCACAAAGAAAGACTTTGACTTAGTATATCGATCATGCCAGGATTTTTGTCGATATTTCCCAACACCCTAGTGAAAATATATGAGAAAATTTTGCTTTTTTAATTCCCATAACTCTTGTATATTTTCTACAATAGACTCATCATCATACAATTTGGTGGCTTGCACAATGAATAGATTTGGAACAATAAATCTGGAAAGTACTGCAATTTGTCGATCATAGACAAGTTAAAAAGGGTTGTATTTGTTCATACTTTTCATAATAGTGTGATAAGCCCATAATGTATCTAGACATCTTTCATCCTAGTCCTCCCAATTAGTAGAGCATACTTTAGTGAGTCCATTTTCCAAAATTTTATTAAAAGCTTCAACAGCCCCATTCACCTACAAATGATAAGGGATACATTTGTGGTATCAAATCATGAACCCCCGCATTAAAGGGGAAATAGTTTCATTAAAGAAGTGTGGCCCATAATCACTTTTTAAAACCATTTGTTGTCATATATGGGCCTAACCCAGGTTCGGAAGAGTTATTTAGCCAAACAAATCCAGTATCTACCAGCCCTTGCGGCAACAACCTGCAGAGCATGGACTGAGGTCTCACCCGAGGTAGTAGGGGAGGGTGCTGGAACCAGGTTTTTGCAACCTTGGGATGTCAGCATGTGGTTTAGGGGACTCGCGCACCCTTATACCACTTCGCGTTGCTCTACAGTCATGCAGATCCGGACCCAGAGCAACTTCCCCTTTCTATTACCATGCTAATCTAATTAATGGAGTGTATCAGATCTTCTTAGCAGGGTATTTAAGCAAACATTTAATAGTTTTAACCATTCGTGCACTTAAAATGAACCCAGATTCACATACATTCATCACATTCGCATTTAAAAAAAGATATATAAATAAATCATACAGTCAGATGCACGATAACATAGAAGTACAAAAGAAACTTATCTTTATTATTATTTCTCACCAATACATCCAGATCTACCCTGTGCACTCAAATGTAGGGGTCTGCGCACACAACTGCAGACTCTTCTAGGCCTCTGTGCACATAGATGCAGAGCCTCTATCCCCTACCCAACCCCTCAACTCAGACTTACAAAATATTTCAGACTATTCTCCTCAACAACCCATTACATTTCATATTCAAGATTAACCATCAAAAATTAATTATCTCTTCCCATAGAGCCTCACTCTATTTATACCCTTCCTTGGCCTACGATCCCTGTGTGGGCCGACTCTATTTACATTTCTTTACATTATTTTCTGGTGGACTACCCTTTGACCCAACCTATTATAATTCGTGCTCCATGCTTTCATTGGAGTCTTTACCCTAACTTTACCCAAAATGTCAGGCTTCGAGCCCCCTAACCATTGTGCGAGGCTTCCACTACCAAATAGTCCCCCAACACAATCATTGTGACTCATCTCGAGTCACTCACTGGCATGGCTAGATGCTCTACCTTGGATTCGCGGTTCACATCCCTTTGAGTGGCACTCGTCATCCTGTTGCTCCTTCATTGTCTCCTGCAATGCTTCGTTTGGGTCTTGCTTCAATGTTTCTACCACGTCTTGCAACTGATGATGCTCACTCTACTATGCTCGATTAACACATAACACCCCCTCCTAGGATTTTAGCACAAGCGGGGGAGCCGCATACAAGACCTCCTGGTACCACTGCAGCCATTTCTGACCTTCATATCTTCTCTTCGCACCGTCTGCTATAGCTTGTGTTGCAATTTTGCAAGGCATTGGCTGTTGTCCGCAAGATATCAATCTTCGAGGAACATCAGAGATGACTTATAAACTTCATATCTACCCATGGTCGCCATCTATACATCCTTTTTTTGTTCTATTGTAGTGTATCATCCTGCCCCTGGGTGAGGCGATGGCATCTAGACCAATTCTGTTTCATGTTCCTTTTGTTCTGGTACATCCCCTACTGGTGATGCTGCAGCCTATGGGATGCCCGCAGTTGTCAACACTATACTCCTTAAAGAGTCCTGCTTCTCCATTGGCTAGATCACTACCTTCGGGTGCATGCCTTGTACAAAGATAATGAATAGCTCCATATGTGTTTCCAAAGTGTAGGCTGCCCAGTGGATTCCCCTCGATGATTTATAGGCCATGTGAATTTCAAATGCACTAATTACTGCCCGTTCCAACTTGTGTAAACTTCTCGTGTAAAATCTGTGGCCACTCGTTCCATATCTGGCTCGTATTGTTTCTCTTAAGTGCCTACTGCCTGCTCCCTTTTTCCATAATGCAGACATCTTATCATGAATAGTGATATTAACGGTCATCATTCCTTTTATCATCACATCTGTGTGACCCTTCTCGTGCAACTCAACCCTTGTGTTTGGTCAAATGTACACGCACCGTGGTACTCGCGCATCTATCCCCCAAGCTGCTTTATCGTCCCATACTCTCTTTCAACTGGGTGGAGTGGTCAAACTATCTTTTTTATAGCTAGTAATGCAGTTGGCCCGCTCGTGTAGAGCTTTAGGTGACTGCCATTCACTCTTCCTAGGAAGGGGTCTCTATTGAGTTTAGCCAGCTAAACCGCACCCCCATCAGTAACTTCTTTGATGACATAGGGACCCAACCAATGCATGCGGAGTTTACCTGGAAATTTTTTGAACTTACTATCATAAAGCAGTACTAGATCATTCTCCTTGAAGGTGTGCACCTTGATATGGCGATCATGCCACGCTTTCTCGCACTGTTTCTGTACCTGCTGATGGAATCTAGCCAAAAATTGTTCCTCCTCCAATTCTTCTAGCGGTGAAAGCCTTTCCTCCAATGACCTGCAGTCAGCCATACCTATGATTGCCACGATCTGTAGACTAGGCACAATATATTCCATAGGCATAATGACCTCCTTGCCATAGACTAAGTGAAATGGTGTCTGACCTGTCAGCTTCTTGCACATAGTTCAATATTCCCATAGCACAGTAGGGATGCGTAAGTCCCATTCATTTTGTTGCGCATTACAGACCTTAGTCAATGCGGTTTCCAAATTTTTTTGAATGCCTCAATGGTCCCTTTTGCTTGCGGATGGTAGGGTATACTCTTTTGGTGATATATCTAAAATTCCTCAGTGAGTGCGCTGATCGTTTCACTCAGAAAATGCGTTCCCCTATCACTCATGAGAATTTTGGGGTAGCCAAACCTGGTCAGTATGTTCTCGAACAAGAATTTTGCTACTATCACAGTCGTGCAATCCTTAACTGGCTATGCCTCTGCCCATCGAGTCAAATATTCAGTCGTAGTGATGATATAGCGCGCGCCCATCTTTCCTCGTGGTTCAATAGGCTCAACGAAGTTGATCACCCATTTCTAAAATGGTTGTAGTGTCATTTGTGGCTAAAGTGGCATTTCATCCTTCTGTGATGGTTTTCCCGTCCGTTGACATACATCGTAGGCCTAACATTATGCTTTCGAATATTGATGTAGAGTGGGCCACCATTATTCGGTGCGAAGAATATTTTGGGCTATGGTGTGGCCTACATAATGTCTGCCAACAACCCCTCCATGTGCTTCGGCCAGGATCTATCTGTGCTCAAATTTCGGTACATATCTGCACAATATTTCATCATTGCCCATCATGTAGAGGTGGCCTACAATTATGGTAATATCCACTGCACGTATCACCAATTCCTTCTTTTGCTAGATAGAATACCCTTGTGGCATAGTTCTCGTAGTTAAAAAGTGGATTATATCTTCAAAGTGGCCATCTGCAATGTGCACGGCATATAACTGGGCATCCGGGAGTCCCTCCTCTAGATTTGTTGGTTCTTCGCTGGTCTCAATTCGGGACAGGTGATCTGGACCTGCATTTAGATGTCCTGGCTATACAACAACCTCAAAGTCATATTCTTGAAACAACAGCAACCATCGACAGATCCAACCCCCCAACACAGGCTTATTCACTAGGTATTTGAGCGTAGAGTGATCAATATACATCTTAAAATGTCCTCCAAGAAGATAGTGATGGAGCTTTTGGAGTGCGTAAACCATCGCCAATCCCTCTCGCTCAGTAGTAGAGTAATTCTTTTCTACTTTGGACAACCTACAACTTGCGAATGCAATCAGGTGATCAATTCCCTCCACTCCTTCTTGAGTGAGTACCACACCCAAAGTGATACACGACACATCGACATGTACATGAAATTCAATGTCCCATTTTGGAAAGACCAAGATAGGGGTAGATGCCATCTTTTCCTTAAGCATTTCCAGGTTTTTGTTACATTCCTCATTCCAGTAATACATAGCATCCTTCTTCAGTAACTGTTCCATTGGAGCCGTGATCTGGGCATAGCTTTTTATAAACTTTTGGTAGTAGCCCATGTGTCCCAATGTAGCACGTAGTTGTTTTACACTTCGTGGCACTTGCAGATTTAGTATGATAGCAATCTTTGCTAGATCCACCATCAGTCCTTTCTTACAAACACATGGCCCAACAAGTTCCCGAAAGGGATGAGGAAAGTACACTTCTTTAGGTTGAGCATAATCTGGTTCTGATGGTAGGTATCCAACATCAATCGTAAGCTCGTGACATGTTTCTTAACTAGGCCAAATATAGCCCAGTCATCCAGGTAGACTTCTAAGAACTTGTGGATAAATTCCTTGAATACGACTACCATAATACGAGAAAATATGACCGGCACGTTCTTTAGCCCAAAGGGCATTATCATATACTCAAAAAAACCCCATTCGGTAGCAAACGTTGTCTTGCTTCTATCCTCTGGCACGATCTTGATCTGATGGTACCCGAAGAACCCGTCTGTGAAGGAGTATGCTTCATGCCTGCCCACATTTTCTATTACCTCATTTGTAAAGGGTGTTGGAAATGGATCGTTAACACAAGCATCATTGAGCTTTTGCAGATCTACATAGATGCATATTTCACTCTTCTATTTCTTCTCCTACATTACCATATGGCTTACCCAATTAGACTCCTTGACTAGTTCGATAATTCCTGCCACCAGCATTTTGTCCAATTTCTCGCAGACCTTTGCTTTGTATTTTGGATTCAATCAGTAGGGTTGCTGCTTCACCAGCTTCGCATCTAGCTTCAAAGTTATCTTCATCATTCCTAGGTCTCCTAGAATCCCTTTTAGCTCCATAATTTTTGTAGGGAATAAATCCTGGTATTCTCAAAGCAGCTCGATGACCTTTTCCACCGTGGCATCATCCCAGTAGTCCCCAAGCGTAGCATACTTCGGCTCTTCCTCTGTTCCAATATTTACTTACTTTATTTTCAATGGTACCGTGATGTTTGGATCTTCTATCTCGAGGCCGTGCACCTCACAACTCCCTTCAAATTCTAGTATATTGATGTTATGCAGGTCATCCTCATCATCTTCCACTTGTACATTGTAACATGCTAAGGCCTGGCTCAACTGTCGTGACTAGTTTGATGGCACGACTTCCTCTAGTTCTGGTGGCATTCTGAAGATGGCAGTTTTTACTAGTTGTAATACGTCATCCACGGTATTCATCCATTGGTCTTCAAAGAGAAATGTCGACAGAAACCCTTCACATAGGATATCCCACTCACCAGTGCCATGTCGAAGCTCTGTTTCCATATACCAGTTCCTTGGAATGACATCCAGGGTATGATAAAACAAGTGCACCCATTCTGGTTGAGGTTCTGCACCATAAGCTTTGGTCCATTTGCTCAAGTGTATGCGCAGATTATCTCATCCATCATATTTCTCCGATATTCATAGCTCTGGCTCCCAAATCTTATCTGCATCATGCGCTTGCAGCTTTGCCAATCTTTGAAGGTTCCTTCATGGGTACCCCATCATCGCACCAATGTCATACGCAATGCCCATTTTAGCACATCAAACCACTAGTACTCTGGTACTGTGCTTTCGAATTTAACCAGGAATTCATCCACTACTGTCAGCCCATCATACATCGACAGCTCACGGTTCTGAGCTTTAACACAATATAGGGATTTCGTCTCATATTACAGTGTAGCATGGTTACCCCATTCACCCTGTTTCACCATCGCTCATCCTCTTCATCAGAATCACTGGTGCATGAGGCAGCGTAGCCCCGCAAGGGTCTCCACTCCCCCTTTGGCCTATGTGCAGCAATCTTGTAGATACAATCCAATTCATCATCCATTTCTTCGTTGTGCACAGGTTCTATGTAGCGCGGTCCTTCTATTGGATCTAGCAGAATGAATACATGGGGCAACTTCTTCTCAAATATCATCTTCCTCTGTTTGAGGTTAATAACCCCATTCATTTCAGTGGCCCAGTCTATCCCTAGTAATGTAGGGTATGGGCTATTTTCGTCCACGATTTCAATAATTTCGAACTCCGTCGAGGTACTTGCGCCATCAATACCTACTGTAATTCCTTGCAGCCTTCCCATGGGCAAGATCTTCTACTGATTGGCCATCCGCAATTGGATAGGACACCATTGTAGTGTAGGCTTACCCATGTGCTCCCAAGTCTATTTAGGTAATATGTTTGCATCTGAACCTAGGTCCAGAATGACCTGATCCATCTCGTAGTCACCAATTTGCACCGTTAACTACATCTCTCGATCCGTCCACATTGCGTGTCTTCATAATTTCCAGACTACACGAGGTTCAACCCATCTTATGCATCTATTAATCATTTCCTGTAACCTTTTAACTGCCCTGTTGTCACGAAGTAGTTTTATGCATGTCTCTAAGAAGGTAGTCAACATCGAAGGATCCTTATCCGGCTCAGGCTAATCCGTACTACCTCGGGTAGAGACGCCCATGAAGCTTTCCCTAGCTTCCATATTGGTCTCCCCATTGACCTCTTCTATGGCTGCAACACTTCGTAATACCATGTTTACCTTGGGTTCGTCATCGCATGGTTCGAATCTCATCATTGGCACATTTTGCGTTGTTGTAGGAGGCGCTGCCTTTTTTTTGTGAATCTGTGCTATTAGCATGGGGAAATCTAGCCGCTCATGATCGAAATGCTCATAATAAGGACATGATACTCAGGTTTGATTGGTAGAATCCCACATGTAATGTCTTGGTCCTCCACAGTTGTAACAGATTAGCTTCTTGCGACCCCTTCCTGGTCCCATTGCGCCCCATCCTCGACCACGTCCTAGGAACCCACAGCGTGCAAACGCCGTGGCTGGATCCTAACCCCACACCTCAGTCTACATTTTGTAGGCAGGTGCCTGGTCCATCAACATTCGATAGCTACGAAAATCTCTTTCCTTGTGACCCACTGATCTATAAAAGTTTCAAAAGAGCTACTAGGGGGTCTGGATGTATTTTGGCAATAGATGACAGTTATCAGTGTTGTGCTTTCCTCCTACCTGACAGATTGCGCACCAGAGTGGGGCGATCGCGCTCAACCCTGCCTATACCTCTGGTCACAATGATGTCGGTCCCCCCATTACCACAAAATTCACCGAGACCAGACAGTGATCTTTATTGTGTCCCTGGCTCCTGCACTTTATACACCATACCTCCTCCTGGACTTCTAGGCGCGGTGTCTGTTCTTGTTTTAACTTCTGTATTTCCAAACACAAATTTTGGACCTGCACTTGGATTTGCTGAACTCCCAACCCTGGGTCCTATACCAGGGTTTTGTGCAGCTGCATTGCTGCCTCCAACACTTCTGCTTGGGTTGAGATCTTCTGTTGTGACAAAGCTGACTTCCGATATGGAGTTAGTGATGCAATGAACCAAGCAGGGTGCTGTGCATCCGTCAGGGTCATGTTGGCCTTGTGAATGGTGTTTTTCAACATCTGATTCAAATCCCACGAGGTCCCACCAGGCATCATCGTGATCTCTTTGAATCCTACAACTGACTGTGTTTCTGACTTTGGCCAGCTAAACTCCTTTTTTAATTCAGTATGGATGTCCGCTATCCTCGCCATTGGGTTAATGATTGAATTCTTCATGTACCATGTTAGCGCTCGGTCCCGCAGTGCGCTGACTAAGATGGCTTTCCTGATATTATCATCTGTGATTTGCTATACATTCCATACTGATGTTAGCACAAACCAAAATTTTTCTGGGTCTTCGCCTCCTACTCCTTTGAATACCGGTAACTGAATTGTATTTGCCATAGTTATCCTTGATCTACTACAATCCCTGATCCTTTCAATTTTTCAACATTCTTTTCTATAGAGTCCCCGCGTTCGACACCAGACACCCTTTAGGTAGACCTCGGTCCCGGCAACAAAACCATTTGTTGGCTTATATGGGCTTGACCCAGGATTGGAAGAGTTATTTAGCCAAACAAATCTCGCAGCTACCATCCCTTGCAGCAACAACCCACGGAGTGCGGACTAGGGTCTCACCCGAGGTAGTAGGGGAGGGTTCTCGAACCAGGTTTCTGAACCCTTGGGATGTCAAGATGTGGTTTAGGGGACTTGTTCACCCTTCTATCGCTTTGCGCCACTCTGCAGTCGCGTAGATCCGGACCCGAAGTAACTTCCCCTTTCTATTACCATGCTAATCTAATTAATGGAGTGTATCATATCTTCTTAGTAGGGTCTTTAAGCAAACATTTAACAGTTTTAACCATTCACGCACTTAAAATGAACCCATATTCGCATACATTCATCACATTCACATTTAAACAGATATATATACATAAATCATAAATTCAGATGCGCGATAACACAAAACTACAGAAGCAAATTATCTTTATTATTATTTCTCACCAATACATCCAGATCTAACCTACGCACTCAGCTACAGGGGTCCACGCACACAGCTGCAGACTCTTCCAGGCCTCTGCGCACACAGTTGCAGAGCTTCTATCCCCTACTCCACCCCTCGACTCAGACTTACAGATGCTTTCAGACTATTCTCCTCAGCAACCCATTACATTTCATATTCAAGATTAACCATCAAAACTTAACTATCTCTTCCCATAGAGCCTCGCTCTATTTATACCCTTCCTTGGCCTGCAATCCCTACGCGGGCTGACTTTATTTACATTACTTTACATTATTTTCAGGTGGAATACCCTTTGACTCAACCTATTATAATTCGCGCTCCATGCTTTCATTGGAGTATTTACCCTAACTTTACCCAAAATGTCTGGCTTCAAGCCCCCTAACCATTGTGTGGGGCTTCTGCTGCCCAACACCCTTCAACAACCAAATCATGTAATAATATTCTCAAATATGAATCTCATTACAATACTAGTAGTACAATATTTAACATGAGTTGATTCAACTTAGCACGTCAAGTAATTAGTTGCAGTGATAATACAACGAGCATGTGAGGGTTGTGCAGGGGGTTATAGGGCCAACAAAATAAACAACCCATTTCTCAAAGGCTTGAATTTCCCTCATTAGATGTAGAGGAATCTCCTCACACTATGAATTTCATCCAACTCTCTAGCACACATCACAATTCTAAGCATACTCGTTGCATCTTTGAAGAGAGTTAACAACCATAGTCCATCTTGCAACACTTTTCTTGTTGTTGTTTTTCCTCCAACATGGCCTCTAGCAACACCACAATGACATTCCCACAAAACATCATCCCTCTCAATGTTTGGTATCCCATAACTCAGCGAAACCTTGCTGCTCTATTTGAGGAAACTTATGCTCCTTGATAAATTCTTGTTTGACTAAATCAAGAGTTGGATTTTCATTTAGTGTAGACCACTTGATGAACCATTGAAGTGTTATATCCTATATAGGTTTATATAAATCGATAATATTATATATATATGGGGTTTGTATGTCCCTCCATATGGCTTCACATAAGTACCAAATTTGTTGTGCATCTTCATCTCCTCGACCATGAAACTCAAGATAGCGGGTGAATGATCCCGCCATGCTCCCAACCATTGGTATTTGACATGATAAAACTAGAATGAAACCTTTCTAGCCAAGTTGCAATTTTTTAATAGACTATGACCAAATACTAACACCATAACTACTAGGACCACCAAAGCTACTAACTACATATAATTTATGAACTTTTTGAAATTTCAATGTTTTAACAAGTTTTGAAATAAAATTAATAGGATTTTGATGAAGTACTGGGGGTAGCTTAGGGAGAGAACTAGTGGCACCATTGCCTTATGGAATTCTATTTGTGAGGAATGAATTATCCTCAATAAATAACTACCTCATGACGAAATGCATCTCTTCATCCATGAGAGTACTCTAATCAATCATCACGACATGTTATGTTAGCATTTTTTGTGTTTGGATTCCTTTTGAATTTTTCTGGGATCCATTTTACTATTCTGAACTCCTATCCCATCTCTTCTAGCTCCTCCTATTTCACTAGAATTAGATCCTTCACCTACTTCGATATTTATCAACTTCAGGCCACCCATTCCTCCTATCCGCAACCTTGGATTGCTCAACGCTTCTCATATATGCTGTAGTTCTCCTCGTCCTCTCCTAATCTCTTGCAACTTCTTTTTCCACCACTCATTAGTTATCTATGTTCTTCTAAGTGCCCTAAAATCCCATGCCTTTCGAAACTCTTCTACATCCATCACAACTTCCCCTCATCTTCCACAACTAGGCAACATCTCTCCCATAAAACCTACCCATAGTACTAGGGTTTTATGATACCATATTGGTTTCTTGGAACAATAGTAGCCTCTCTTCCACCATAAGAACCTTAGTCCACAAGAGAATTTCTTTTAGTAATATGCCCCACAACCCATACTTAAAAACTACATCATTTTAAGAAAAGGACTAATGATTCTCCACAACAAATTCAATGATGTAGCCTTCCAATGTGGATTTCACCCAAAAATAAATGGCTCTAGTTATCTCGTTATCTAGCTGATGAAAAGTAGCCAAATTAGTTTTGTTCTAGGTTTTAAATATTTGGTCGAGGTTTCTAATTCCCGATTTGATCTCCAATCTACTCAACCAATGATATAGCTTGTCAGAGAATTTACACCATAGGATTTTCTATTAATCACTTGTAGGTCCTGCAAATAGAATCTCATCCCTAAACTAATATAGGTTCTCCTATATCAGTTGATCCTTCTCTAGAACAAAAATATCAAGCATCTCTTCTCACCATTAACAGATGCTACTCTTGTTGAAAATAGAAACAAGAAATGATAAAAATAGAAATGCTAAAAATAGCATTGCTATAAAGAGAATTTCAAGATATACTCCAACTCTGTTGGCAATAAAAAAATTAGAATTTCTAAAAATAGAATTGCTATAAATAGAATTTCGGGATATATTCCAATTTTAATTTGTCCTTGAATTAAAATTCGAATTTAGTCTCACTAGCTGTTTGAAAAGTAATTAATTTATTCATCTTGAGTTAATTAGTTGAAGAAATTCAAACATGAAGTCTTTGTGAAGACATGCAACAATTATCCCTTTGATTGAGAAAGTTATCCCTTAATTAAGGAGATAAGGATGAGTTGTATTTGAGTTGTAATTAGTTAGCTCAATTAACTGAGTTAATCCAGTTAGATTAGTTCCAAATAGTTTGAGGAACTAATTGTGAGTTTAATCAGTTAATGCATGCATGCATGCAACTAGTGTACTCCAGATAACTGAATATTCTCTCATAAATAACCAATGCATGTCAATTCAAAGAAAGACCCAGTTGAGATTAAAGATAGGGACATTGTACTATCAGTTGGAGGATTTTTCCTATAAAGGAAGCTCATCCATGCAAAAGGAATAATCTCCTTCAGGATTGCATAGCTATTTCAGAGGTTAGTGTTGTGTGTGAGGTGAGAATCACACAAGTTGCAGCTGGAGGACCCAGGAGAAACTGCGCAAAGAAATAAGAGGCTTGGAGGATAGAGGAGAAGGCATATGTGTTTTCTATTCTGTCTATGAGCAGCAATGAGGGATTGTACTGAGAGCTGGATAGCTTGAGAACTAAAGCTTTGTGTAATCCTGAGATATTTCCACTTTTATGATAATATAGATAGAGGGGTTTTTAGTTGAGGCTTTCCCCAGAGTATTATTTTGTGTTTTAGGTGTAAGATTTCTTCTTCTCTGTTATATGTGTTCCAATTCATCTTGCTCAAATTGATTAAGCTTCCACAAAGTATGATAGTAGAAGTAGATCAAGTATTTTTCTTTAGTACATTGCATTATTAGGTGATCTATAGTGAGAATTTCTACATGGTATCAGAGCTAGCTGATCTATAGAGATATTTCTGAAACTCTTGAGAATCCTTGCCACCTTATATATAACACCAATTGATATTTGGGTCCCAACAATGAAACCATTTATTGGCAAAAAAAATTGTTGTAGAGACTCAAGGTTCAACTGCAGGGTGCCAACAAAAGGGTTTTTCATAGTCTAGTGCAATGTTGGCATTTTCAATCCACCGCAAGGGAGGAAGGTCTCACTTGAGGTGTGCTGAGACTTCAAAGAGATATGTGAGGAATTTAGATAGTGGCAAGATTCATTTAATTTAATTAAATAATACATCAACTCCATAATCATTCACATATCTTCAAATACCTCCTATGTAAGAAGAATTAGACATACAACATAGAGTTAACAAATAAATTACATTTTTATTAAAAGGATATATGATACAATATCTATCATAAAAAAATAGATAAAACCCCGTAAAAATCTTCTTTATATTATATCTCAAAGGACCAAGCCATTACAATATAGATCTGCAGAAACTATGCAAGATTTGTTCATAGCTTCTTCTGAATTAACTAAATAAGACAAGATTACATCAAAAAACATAAAGAGACTTCAATCCTCATTCAGTAACATGTCATACTATCTTGTTATATTTTCTACTTCTTCATCTCGGTCTCCATAGGTAGAATTTCTCCCTTGATCTTTTTTTCATGCTCGTTTGATCTGGTCGAACTTAATCCCCTTGACAAAATCTAATTTCTTGGTCCACTTTTGCTTGATTCTTTCAAATTTAGCTTCTTGATCCTTCTTTCATGGCCTTGGTGAGTCCCAATGTAAATACTCATTTCATTACTTGTTTCTTTCTCCTTTTTGTTTGTCACTTTCTGGTTTATTTATCCATTTAATTCGTTTCTTGCGTTGCATGTCTCTGCGGCTCTTTTCTAGAAAAAATGATTGAAATTTCTCCCAGAAGGAAGGAACTAATAGGCCCCGACCATAGTCTATTGACTCTCCCTCGAGTCAATCCTTTTTTTGTGTGCTTGATCCTTCTTATGATTATGCGATTTCGGCTAATGTATAATGTCCCTGTATAGGAACTTCACCTTCAAACTAAGGACCCAACAACTAAAGAAGAAGGAAATCTATGGGATATTCCCATGAGTTGATGGAAACCATGAAATCTTCAATGATTCTATCCACTGCTAGTGTGGATCTATCAACAAGTTGTAACGCTGTGGTGGCTTTCATTAAGGATACTTCGAGATTGAGCTTAAGCATAGTCTCCATCATCATGAAATTTATTACAACTTCAAATTCAAAAAGACTGTTAGGAACTACAATTTCATTGATGTGAAAATATACTACCAGGCTTCTGATATTTATGTATTTTGGGATGATGACCTTCCCAAACATAAGATTAGCTAGCTTGCCTATGGAATTGATAGTAGGAGAGTCTCTCTTCCTCCCTCATATCCTTCTAAGACATTCATATTTGATGAATTTGTTGTATATAGGAACATATTTGATATCCTATAGGAGGGGAATTTTAACATATTTTTTTTAATTCTCCTAGAAGTTCAACTTCTTATAGGATGTGTGCCTTGTGAGTAATCATCCTTTTAGGATAAGGAGGGTTTTTTACTTTAGGTGAAAACCCTTCCTTCTCTCCTTCTATATTTTATGTTGGATAATGTGGGTGAGCATTTAGAAGAACATTTCCTTGACCTAAGGTTGATTTCTTGAATTTCCAAAACATAGGTTGTATAAGAGGTTTCTCCACTATAGAAAGGTTGAGCCTACGTTTTTTTAAGATTCTAGTTCAGTTGAGTAGGAATCTAAGGTTGTTTTGGAGGCTTTATTTGTAATAAATGTGGCTAAGGAGGAGGAGAAATTAATGCAGGTGGTTGGGCTACATGAGGCCTCCATACTGAAGATGTATTACCCCATTGAGGAGGTTGGTGTTGATATGGTTGAAAAGGAGGAATGGACTTTTGGGGAGGATAAGGCCATGGAGTAGGCATAGACCAGGGTGACGTGTTGGTTGGGTACTAAGGTTGAAGTGTCTATTATAATTTGTATTAAGAGGATGGATAGCTCATACCTTGTTGATATGTTCTGAGGACTTGTGGCCTCTTTGGATTTACAGAGAATAGTTGCTTCATGCTCCCTTCTTCTCCTTGGTACACAACTTTCAAACTTGGAAAAGATGGAAATTTCTCAGTTGAGTGATTTTATTCATATACAGAGAAAATCTCTATGACATCCAAGGGACAATCGTTCCCAAAATTCCTTTTAGTGCATCTAGGGAAAATATAGCTAATTCCCTATATGCTTCTTCTTATTTTTTCTTAATATGTAGTGTGTCCATTTTCATAGAAAATGTGTGTAAGATATTAATTTTTAAATCCTCTAGCATACCTCCTACCTCATTCTTGGTAATTGAAGTGGAGGATGAGGGACTTTACCAAACCCTTGTTTGTTCTACCTCTTTTTCTAGAAACTCTAAAATGATTTTTTAATATTGTTTTGATGTATTTATACTTCAGAAGATAAATGCCTGAATTGGCCTACATGTTGAGGGTCTCCATTAGTTATTCTCTTAATCGCCTTAGCAAGAATAGTTTCAAGGAATCTAGGTCAAGAGTGAAATTGTGTGCTCTCCTGTAACTTAAATATAATTTTTCCTCAAAATATTCTAGGGACTCATTTCCTCCTGGAGTCAATCTCAATATTTTGTCCCTTCTATCTCTTGCTTTTTGGTAATCCCTATTTTTGGCATTGAAAGGTTGTTTAATTTTTCCCATGAAGTTATTCCCCCACTTCTAGGCTCATAAACCAGCGAGGGTAGAGCAAAATAATTTAAGCTTTGCGCATAAGTTGTATAAGCATATGTCATAAAAACTACAACAAATTCAAACATGAAAATATTAGGATATTTAGTAGCCAATCCATGGAAATCTGGGAGAGCCAATGGACTGATATTTTTAATTTTTGATTCCCCATTTTCCTCCCCCATAGGAAAATATTTAGGCTTCCTATTTCCATCCATGCTATCAGTAGGATGAAGGTGCTTTTCCATCAACAAGATACTCAGAAATCCTCACTTTCTCACCTAAAAACACCTCAATATTCTTTGTGGATAAAGTAAGGGGCTCATAGTTGCAAGAGAAGGTTTTCTACTTGTTGAATTGGGGGGTTTTTCTAAAACAAAATCTGGTGTTATCCTTGGTTTTATGAGGCATAAATAAAAATATATATATATATATATATATATATATATATATATATATATATATATATATATATATATATATATATATATATATATATATACTATATATATTTCTATTTTTTGTGATTTTTTGAATGAGAATGATAATGCAATGATACTCTATAGCTTTAAAATGAATAATTTCTAATGCATATTTTTCATATCTTTGCATAAAGATAAAAGAAGTGAATCAACTATGGAAGAAAACGATTCATACTTTGATATCTCCTCGACAATGATACCAAAAAGTGATGGCCTTTTTTTTACTGCAAGAATGTTACAACTCCCAAGGGGTTTCAACATTAATTTTCAACTCAGGGTCTGTTCAAAATTAAGATGGGTCGTCACTTTGTGTGCAACATGTAATTTGCTTTCCTTTTTTTATCTTATGCAAGTGAAAGAAACTGAAGATAAATTAAGTTACACAAAGACCATTGTGTTGTTTATGCTATAGGAAATACTCAAAAATTGAAAGAAAGAGAGAACAATAATAAAATATATTCTATTTGCAAGAAAAAGGATGAAAACTAATTCAATCAAGCTAAAACAAAATTAAATCTACTATATTGAAAACAAATTGCAATTGAAGGAAAGCATTGAAACATCAAACCCTAATTTACAAAAAGAAAAGGCAATTCTACTATAGTACTAGGTCAAAGATTATAAGTTGTGTATATGCTCCAAAATTTCATCGTCGAGGTCTTGGGGACATTTTATTATGCCAATTAAGTTTAACCATGCTTTAGATGCAAATCTAAATGAGTTTTTGGTGCAAAATGTGGGCTAATACGGGAGTCCATGTTTTGTTATAAGACACAGCTCAGTGAGCAGAAAAATGTGTTTTAGATGCAGTTTGAAGGAAGGATAAGTTGAGGGAAGGTTAAAGTATGGTCTAATAGGTATTTTCCAAGTCCTTATACCTATGAAGGATAAGTGTATTCATCAAAAGAGTGATTCTAGCTTTTCTTATAACTCTGTAAAACAAGAATTTATGCAATAACATAATACATGAATGTCATGATAGAAAGTAAGGAAATAGAAATATGAAAAATATAAATCCATGGAAAGTAATGTTAACTACATAAAATAAATATTTCTAAACTTACTAAAATATTCATAAAAATACTTGTCAATAAACTAACTTATTAACCTATAGAAAACAATGTCCATAAGTGATATTACAAAAATGACTAGCTTACATCTTCTTCACATTATGAAGGATTTACTAAGGTTAAAAATCTCTTATGATTTTTCTTTCTATTATATTTACATGGATTAAAACAGTGACGTCGACCAAATTTATAAGGAAAGCCTTCAGTTGGCTATGTGGTCATAGCCAATTGAAGAAAGGATGAAAGTTGATCACTTCCAATTCTACCACCATCCTTTTATGGACAATCATGATGCTCTAATTTAGTTTTGAGTTCCACGTCAATTATATTATCCTCTTGGAAAATATTTTTTTGGTATATCTATTTTTGACACTTTGTTACAAGCATTAGTGGTTGATTACTATGTGAATTTTTTTAGGTTTTATATTTTGGCAATGATCTTTTTTGATGGTATATATGTTGACCCATGTGAGCTATTTTTTGTTGGATGATATTGTATTGATGGACTAAATTTTCACATCTCTTTCCATAGGAAGGATATGGGTATATCCTTCATGAATACACACATTGATGCGTATATACAAAATTTAATTTTGTTTATTCTAAAAATGAATTTATAGCTTTTTTCTTTAGGAAAAGAAAAATAAATGACTAGTTGAACTAATGCATGGAAAATATAAATATAAATAGGGATCTTGAGTACCTGGGATGGGCCTTGACCCAAGGAGACTTATATCTCTAAAGAGATAGTATATTAGGAACCAAAAATTGTTTTCATTGATAAAAAAAATGCTCATACATAGGAGATTGCAAGATTGGAATTCTAGCAAAAAGAATTCACTTGAATACCAATGATTTCTAACTCAAAAATTCGACTCCTAATGGGCTTACTCGATCCCTTATTTATATAAAAATGGCTGAGGTGCAACCTCCTTGAAGAGAGGAATGTTTTTTTTCCCTCCAAAATCCATATAAAAGAGAATATTGTTCCCTGCGACCTTATAAATTTTGGGAGGAATACTAATTTCCTAAAGCCATCTAAGTTTGGTCATCTTATAGTAGGGGATAGGTCCCATATTTTTCTCTTACCTGGATTCGTTGTGATCTATACTAAATGTCTTGCACAATAAACACATTAGGCACACAAAGTATGATAATAATATATAACCTTCCTAAGAAACTATTAAAGGTGAGAAATGTTTTATTAAGTGTAGAAACAGAGGTGAAATGTGCCTAGAAAAAGTTATGTGGGACTTAATTTGTACCTCATTGGGAGGTCCATCAATTTGTTAAGTGAGGAGAAGAGTTTTTATATTAATAAAAATTTGTTGATTACTAAGGCATAAAGAGTAATTAAATAAATACTTAGGTAAAAGAACAAAAATCAAACCTTAAGAAATTAAGGGTCCCCATTATTTTACTCAAAGAAAAATAATGAAGAGTTATTGTTCACTACAACAGGTTGCATGTCATAGTTTACCATATGTCAACTTTAGATTTTCCCCTCTTTTGTAACTATTCAAAATTTCTTTTTTAATATTTTTTTTTTTTTAAACCAACTCAATTATATGTGCCTCTGTTAGATTAAATTCAAAATCCTTAATGAAAATTTCTTTAATTTTGTTCTACATAAATGAGTTACCATGCACTCATTCTATTTTATACCATCTTTATGGTATATCATATGATGTTTCTAGAAACACATATGGCTATACTTAATCATATTTGTAGATAATATATTCTATTCACTTTCACATTTATGAACATGGGTTACTAAGTCAAACCTAGGTTTTACAATTGGTATGTTGACCTTAATACATTTTTCTCCCAAAATCTCTCAAAAAGTAATTTATGGATTCTTTCCACGTTCATAATCGAGGAGCATGAATCTCCCACCAATGACAAAATTATCCAATGAGAGATTCAACTAGAGTTTACATTTGACCATGTTCGTTGACTACAGTTGAAATGATTAGATTGAAAGCTTCTTTCCTTGAAACATAGTGGAGTGGTTGGAGGGTTGGGGTTTCTTAAGCTTCCTTTCATAGATCACGGGTCCTAGTTCAATAGAAAAACATGAGCAAAATTATTTTAGTTCAATTGACCAACAATCCTTTGCATTCCATTCATAATTATATATTTCCCAATTGTAAAGATCAATATGCAAATTTTGGCCTGCAAAATTTCTCCCATCTTATCCCATCTTCATTCATAATATGGTACAATTAACAAGTCTCAACATCCTCATCCCAATATTCAACTCGTGGTTTTCCTTTTTTTTGAGTCGAGAAGTATAATAATTTTCCTTCCATTTTCCACGAGTTTAATTTTGTCTCTCTCAAGCGAGATGGTAAACTTCATATTTTACCTCTAAGGTTAACCAACCAATGCAGGGTATGCTAGGATACCATTGACTAGGTTGATAACCTCAAAATCAACCATAGTCATAATTCCCATTATAAGTGTTATAACCTTATTTAGTGTTCTAATTAGCTTAATAAATATTTTATCTTCTAGCGTTAAATATTTCACTGTTGTGTTAGTCTTCCAAGTTTTATTCATTTTTCTGTCAAAATAATACCAACATATGACCCAAAGTCAATGACAATCTATTGTGCCGTGTAGTTTTTGGATTTCTAGATTGACTTTTGGGTCATAATTATTTAATTTTCTTTTGACATTCTTTCATGGTTTTTATAGGATCGTTTCCTCCATATATTCATTTATTGTATTTAACAATTCAATAAGTCAACCAAACAATTTTTTTCTTTTAAAATCCAAAGAAATTCATCCAACATAACATCTTTAATAACTATTATGTTTTATTTCCTCGCCCACTTCTCCTAAATTTATCAAATTTTTTAAGAATTGTAGTGCTTGTTATTATGAAAATTGGTACACACATTTGTACATAGCAAAGAAATTCATCCAACATAACATCTTTAATAACTATTATGTTTTATTTCCTCCCCCACTTCTCCTAAATTTATCAACTTTTTTGAAGAATTGGAGTGCTTGTTATTATGAAAATTGGTACACTCATTTGTACATAGCAAAAGGCATTAGGAGTCAACATGCAACATGTACAAAGGAAAAATTTTGAGCTGTAAAACATTATGAAAATATTTTTTTATTTTATTTTTTTCTAAAAGTGACTTAAAAAATTAACCCTTGTGAGAACTCCTAAGACATTTTATTGCACCCTCATAGCTTTCTCTTGATATCTGCAACGGTTGTGAAAAGCCTAGTTAACACCTCGAGAGGCACAATTGCTTGAAAAATGCTCAAACTCTTGACATTATGGGTTGACCATTTGATCCTCGAGCCTCAAGTAGGCTTAATGGCAGGAGGATGGTATCTCTCATCTCATTTATGAAATGTTATGATACCATAATTTACCCAAAGCAATCAAGCATACCAATGCTAAGGGAATTCAACCTCTGGGAGACATTTATGTTCTTATTTGAGAGAGCAAGAGCTTGCAAAACAGATTGATAAGAGGAAATCCTCATTGACAACTATTAAGCAACATTTCCCAATCAACTCCCTTTAAGTTTCTTTGAAATTCATTTGTAACTCTTCCACTACCAACAATCAATAAAGAGGACCCCTTTCCTATTCCTTTGTTTATTTGTTTTGCCTCATTGGCTTGTTTCAAGTTGTTTTAGTTTAGTTTACTTTTAGTTTTTTTCATGCATTGTTTTCACTTAATTGAATTCTTTGTTAGTACATGTTTAATCACTAACATCACTCATTGTTTGTATATTTCCTTGTAAGAGGTAACCAAAAACAAGGAAGGTGGATATGGGACTCATATGCTACCAAACTCACCATATAAATTAGTTGTTTTGCGGTCCTTTTCTCATTGTTTATACATCTCGTTTTAGTCACTTAACTTTTTTGAACCTTTGATGGTCTCCCTTCGACCTTCTTGTGGCCTGAAAGAATCCATTTTCAATTTTTCGAGCTGGCCTCATGGTATTTTGTAGAGATAATCATGGGGGACTTGTTGTCTCCCTTTCGGGACCGCTTGTTATCTCTCAACACTTGGTATGGGTTCTAGGTCCAAAGTCAACAACTAGAAACTAAGATTCTCTCATTCCCACTAGATGTAGGTAGCTTAGTTGCCAAATTTTAGGGAATCTTTCCCTATAGGTTGAGAGTGTAGGAGAATTTCCACTTGGAGGCAATTTTAATCAAGTTTTTGGAGGAGTTGCAAGTATTTTTAGGGAGTGGCCCCAATACCCTCTCATTATAACCTTATTCCATATATTGGTTTCTTTTTCACTATTGGAAACGTTGCCAGTACTTTTGGGACGTGGCCCCAATACCCTTCTTCAAAACCTTCACAAGGCCCAGTTATTGATTGAGTGGAAGGACGTTTGGTCTGTTAGTATTTTTTTATCATATGCAAAACCTCAAAAAAAATTTCGTTCATTGTTTCACACAATAAAGAGTTAAATTAAAAAATTTTCTTTGTCTTATGTATGTGATGCATTTGGTTTTCTAAAAATCCTCTCTTATATTATTTTACACACACTAGAGAAGCATAGGGTACCCTAGGGTTTCCTATCATTCCAGGCACCTACTAGACCTCTGACCTTTGTTAGGATGGGTTCCTGGTCTCTCACCACATCGTCGTAGGAGACAACATCCAAATACCTTGTTTGGCACATCCATTATTGGTGCAACTTTGTTAGGATTTGGTTCCTTTCATATTACCCCTACCTCCACCCCTCATTGTAATACCAATACTACCCTATAGGGTACTCCTATCAACATCACACCACATGGTCACACTACCATGGAAAATACTAATAAAATACCATTTGTATCTTCATTGAACCCCATTGCGCATAATGCCCAATGGCCCCTTATGCCAACCAAATTACCATCAGATATCCCTAAGTTCAAGGGGAGATAGGGGGAAGACATTGCTATCCATATCATGACCATTTAGTTATGGTGTTGTTATATAGGAAAATGACCTTCTCATCAACTTATAGGATAAAGACATGATGACTAAAGGACTGACCAAGTTCACAGGCCTAGTTATCAAGCTAACACTACCTAAACACTAGCAACCTACTTTATAAAGCTTCCTAGCAAGGCTAAGGGTGCATTAGTGCCAAAAGTAACTTTGTTTGTTACCTCGGGAAGAGTGTTAGTGAACTTTAATGAGTTTCTATGGGTCAAGGGAATGAGTTGACTGAGAAAATATCCCTAGATTCTCTCCTATGTCAACTCATAAAAGCCAGCAAACATTAGAACTCGACTTGTTTGGGGGAATTACTAATTCCTAATGGAGTATGAAAATGAGAAAGAGCACAAAGGCATGGAAACACCACTACTTTTGCCTAATGGAACTCATGAAGGACTTGGAAACCCTAACCTCACATGCTATATATGTAAGGCTAGGGCCATTGTGAAAGGGGTCGAACCATTTGAAAGGATTGCCTATTTGACTATCGAGCAAATTCTCAAACTAAGGCATCAGAAGAGGTTAAGAAGGGGGAGAGAGAGAGAGGAGCTGGAGGGGTAAGGGAAGGTTGATGCAACTGATGGTTGTAACCACTCTTTCTACATCAATATAAAACTGTAGCTGTGTTGTCCACTCTGAGATGTTGATAGTATGAATTGTTTGTATGTTTATTCAATATCATTAGCATGAGTGGCTTAGTTATATGCAACTATAGATCTTTATATGTTCATGCATTATTTATCAAGGTTTTATGCTATGATATTATGCTTATCTTTGGTATGTGCATGTTTTGATTTAGAGTCAGCTCAGGGATCTTCCTCCTAGCTGCATTGTGCTCTCCAGCAACACCACACTAAGACTCGAGGTAATAATTCCTTCTTGCTTTGATATTCGTTTGTTAAACATAGATATGCATGTATCTTTGTGACAGCTGCAACTAATATGAATGTCTGCCAAGGATCCCAGGAAGATCCTTGAGGGTTTTCTACATCACCAAACACCTGTACATTAATCCCTATAGAATAATTAGCAACTCGACTGAGGAATACACTTAGTTCTCTGTTTTTCCCAAAAATTTCCTAGATATCTCTTTCTTCTAGGCCTTCTTGTACTTCTTCATTCCCTTTCCGACCACTCAGGACCATACAACACCCTTCTCTCAGTGCTCAGCCCTAGATCAGGTCCCCACAGCCCATTTTTTGAGTATTTTTCCTCATTAGCGCAGGTTACTAGTGTAAGCAGTGCTTTATAAAGAACTATATCCTCACAAATAGAGCCCTAGTGCTGAAACTAACTCTTTGTAGCCTCTAGTATAGAGCATTAGTCAACCATTTGTTGATAAACAAATTACCCTATGACATCATGGGTTGGGAAATCTGCTTGCAGACTGATCAGGGATTTGCAACTACACTTGTTTGAATTGATCTATGTCCTAAACAATTTTTTTTAAATAAAATCGCTTTACTTCTTAAAGTTTTTGTTTTCATTAAAGAAAAAAAATACAACATTTTTACTATTTTCTGCTTAGTTGGTTAGATCTACATTATTTGGTTTCAATAGTTGTTAGTGAGCATTGAAGTTATGTCTGTTATGCTAGTTTTTTACTTAATAGGATGCATGGTATAAATATTGATGTATGAATGACTCTCCCTTTGTAGAAGCAAATTAATCATCGAAAGTGAAAATTTACAAGCATTGTTTTTGCATTATTTGAGTCAGAGTCCCATATAATTTCATACATCAACACCCCTACCGAAGACTCTAACGAAGTACATTTAAAATCTACCTAATAAAATCAATCAACAACTCTTTTTAGAGTAAACACACATTAGTTTAGGCTAGGATCTTGGGATAGGCAGTGTGAGTTAATTGCCTAAGATCATACACCAAAACTAGTGTCATTAAAGAGAAATCATTCTACACTCATACTATTCGGGACCACTCCAACAAAAGTGGAGCTAAATACAAGACAACATCGGACTGTAAGTGAAGGTAGCCTATGTTTTCTTACATCTCATTTGGGTGTTCTTTGTATCGGGGATCCCTTCGGGGATATCGGAGCTGAGTCGGGGACTCAGGTATCCTGCCCACACAGCATACTATCTGCAACTATGTCCCCCCCGGTAGTGTCTGTGATTTGAGGTATCCTTAGTGGCTATACTTTTAGGGATGAACACAAGGTGACTGGGGCGCGCTGTCCTAGTACCTAACACAAACAAACCTACTCTGTCTTCGGTTTTTTGGAGGGTGTTTGTCTTCACAACAGTACTTGGCCCCTTAATCTGAGGTTCAGGTGAAGCTCAAGAGTAATCATAACTGTACATTTGGCCAGCTCTCTATGTTATTCATTTTGATACTGGGTTTCATCTCCAATGATCGATGCTTATCAGACAGGGTCATTTCCCTCTGCTTGTTGATTGATTTCCTTAGTGTATTTTTTTTATTTTTTAAGTGCCAGAGTGTTATCACCGCGACTTTAATAAACATCACTGTAAAATTTACTGATAAAAATTATCATCCACCATGGCTACATTTGGCCCTCGTTGTCAATCTTGATGGTTGTTAGGACTTCCCCCACTCAATGTGGAGGATCCACCGAGCCCCAGTGAACCGAATTCCCCATCTTTGGGAAACCAGTCTCCAAGATCTAACACAAAATCAGTTTGGACATCCCACGATTCAAGCTTACCAGAGGATTTCTTTACTGAAGGATTTCTTCCTCCATACAATCCTCCGTTCACGAATCCGTTGGGACCACTCTTGGTTCCCATTGCATTTGTACCTCCTTTGTCTTCCGTTGGAATATTTCCACCCATCCCATCGACAACTAATGGGTCATTGGCTTTTTTGGACACTTTTGGTCCACCACCACCTCCCTAGTCGACAGTTAGTACCACACTTTCAATGGCGAACCCCGTTATCCCATCTGTTCAAGGTTAAAACCCTATCATGACACCCACCACAAGTGGAACCCAGTACATTTCGGGTTTCACCCCTTTTGTGTCAGCCCCTAGCCCTTCGACAAGTGCTACATATAGCGCTCCATATAACGCTCAATATAACATGGTTAGCACAAGTCCCTTCAACCAACTCTATGGTTGGCATCCATTGTATAGTTCTAACTCCCATCTTCAGGTATCTGAGGGCACAGTTCTCAATATGCATATACTGGCTGGGATCGTAACAGTTATGCCTTTGTTTTCAGGTCTGCATGGTCAGTCATTGATTGACATGAACCCTCCTTATGTCATTCAAGGACCTATGGTTAGTTATGTGGCGAGCGGGAACCCTCAACAAGGTTCGAATTAATCCATACGGGCACCCTACTCACAACCTCAAATGAGTCAAGGGGGCACTTCTTATCCTAGGGGTACTTCCATCCCCCAGCCTAACAACCCCTATGGAAACCCATAGTACAATACCATACCCCAAGGCTGAAGAATTTTTGTGTACA
Source organism: Pinus taeda (assembly GCA_000404065.3). NCBI lineage: Eukaryota > Viridiplantae > Streptophyta > Pinopsida > Pinales > Pinaceae > Pinus > Pinus taeda. The sequence continues at coordinate 268,541 of APFE031398884.1, forward strand.
TCTATTTATCTTTGTTTACTTTTATTTATGATATATTTTTGTTGATGAATAATGATTTTATGGAACATTGATATAATGATGTATGATTCTCATGAATAAGTATTCATAAATGTATGCAATGCATGATAAGTACTTTCATGAAGACTATGATGAATTAACTTATTTAGATCTACGCAAAAACTAATTAAGGGTTGTTCTCCGATGTGCGTAAGTTGATAAATTGACTGTTAAGGGTCCACAAAGGCTGATCGTAGACCTTCACGAAGAAATGAAGATTGTTTTAGTAGAGTTGCAATACCAATCCCTAAGGTCTTATCGATCTGCGTGAAGGAAGATTTGAGGCACTAAAAGACATCACACTTGTCTCTGGATGCAGAAACTTGGTTCTTGCATCCCCCCTTACTACATCGGGTGAGATTGTAGCTTGTGCTACGTGGGTTGTTGCTGAAAGGGCCAGTAGTGTAGGGATTTGTTGGTTGGTGCCACTAATTATGAACCTAGGTCAGGACCCCCTAAGCCAATAAATGGTTATGTTACCGGGACCAGGATCTGCTTGAAAGAGATGTGTGATGTTGCATCACTAGAATCCGACCAAGAAAGAAATTGAAAAGTGCTTGGATCGGAAGATTCACGAGTTCATGGCACAAGAAAACAAGAATCTATGCCTATCGAAGGAAGAGTGGTTTAAAAGGTATATGTATATAGAGATACATGAGATCTTCTTCTACACTTTTCCCATTGAACTGTATGAGTGGTTAGCCAAATTGACAGCGAGCCAAGGAACATGGAAGCTTGATAATCCTATAGTGTGGACTCCTAAATTAGTGTGACAGTTAGAAGCCTCTAAAAAATAGATCACGCGGGTTGTTGATCATTGGTTCGATCGGATTATGGGAGAATTTGTTACAGAATTCACAGTCGATACCTCAGTCAGCTACAACGAAGCAGAGTGACTATTTTTCAAGGGACCACGAGGTAAGTATTTAAGATCTTTGATTAATTGGATTAAAATGTTGTTATGTGAAAAATGGATTATGCCACTGCCTTGATGTTCAAAGCTACACAAAGTAGAAAAATCTCTAGAGATTGAGAGAGATTAGGTCCAGAATATAGCCCGTTAATCATACCTCCTTCGAGTAACAATGAGGGAGCGGTACAGGCCTCACCATGGAGTGTTGTCCAGCTGATAACATAGGGTTTTCCATGAACACATCATCCGACCACTTCGCCTCCACCTCCACCTCCACCTCATACACCTTTGCACATACCTCCCCCTCCACCACCTCCATCAACATGGCGAACACTATGAAGCTGCTAATTTTCAAGGGCATTGGGAGTGAAGATACAAAGCAGTTTTGGTTTGTTGTGAATGTTGTGTGGACAATGCAGTAGATTACTGATGACAATATAAAGAAGGAACAATTGGTTACCACTCTACAGGATCGCGCGCTGACTTTTTATATTAAATATTGTTCTGATAACCCTCTGGCATCGCTAGTAGAGAATAAGGCAACCCTAAATAAGGAGGTTAGTAAGCCTAATTCTGACTCATAGTTAGTAGTTGGTTTTAAGGAAATAATGATGAGTGTTGATGAGACGCCTTGGGAATTAGATCAAAGGTTGAAATGTAAAATTCGAGAAGCTAACATGCAGCTCACAGACGATCAGCATCGCAAATGGTTTATAGCTTCGCTTCAGCCCCACCTAAGGATTTCCCTATTGCAACAAAATATAGGAACACAAGGAGAAGCCTTGGAAATCATGATGAGGTTTCATGCAATGCCCATTCAGGATACGACCTTGGGGGTATAGCAGATTTAATCTTAGTTACAAAGCCTCTGCTTAGAATTGCAAAGCTTGAAGAAAGACAAGGAGACTAAACCAGATGTGTACGCAGAAGATTGGTGTTTGAAGTGCAAGAGCTAGGGTCATGATAAAGACCACTGTCCCATATGCTCGAATTATATTACAGGAGGGGAATCAATTCCCCTGAGGCCAGAAGCTCTAGCATTGCCGAGTGTGGGGGTTGCGCTATGGTGCACTATTTGTCAAGTTGCTAGACAACATGTGATGAATAATTATCATTTGTTTCAAAAGTTTGTACATACACCTCAACAATTGTTCTGTAACTTCTACAAATCGGTGGGCCACGATGAGTGCCACTGCTGCAGCTATGAGCTGATGATGGAAAGAACACCTACATACCAGATGCAAGAAAACACTTGGCCTCTAAAGCAGGGCGTTAAAGGAGCACGTAGAGGTTATCATGGATGAGGACGAGGTCGAGGAGGAAAAGGGCCTGGTAGAGGCTGGGGATAGGTTATCTGTTACAACTGTGGAACACCAGGGAACTACTACATCCAGTTTGACCACCCTATAGAAGAATGCCCGGTGTTGATAGCTAAGATGTAGGAGAAGAAGGATTTGGGACTAGGATGGGCAATGGGAAAAATGGCCTCTATTCTAGTAGTATCTATTCTAATTCCATCTTTAGATATGATATGTCCCAACAACCTACCATCTTCTAAACCAAAGAGTGTCTTTTTGGGATTTAAAGGAATCCCAAATTTCCTACATTTGATAAATACTCTTCTCAAGTGATCTAGGTGTCCATTATCAAATTTAGAAAAGACAATGATGCCATCTTGGTATACTACTAGGAAGTCATGGACCTCCTTGAAAAAAGCTATATCCATAGCTCTTTGAAATGTTGCTCCTGCATTCATTAATCCAAAAGGCATCTTCAAATACATGAAGGTACCCCAAGGAGTAGTAAATGCAGTTTTGACTTGGTCCTCTGGTTGAACTAAGATCTGGTTATATCCAGAAAATCGATCAAGTAAAGAGGTTCTAGATGAGCCTACTACCCTCTAAAGGATATGGTCCATTTTTGGGAGAGGATAGTTGTCTTTTAGTGAGACCTTGTTTAAATTTATGAAGTCAACACAAAGTCTGATTTCTCCAGTCTTTTTCCTAGTAGTGACTAAGTTTGAAATCCAATCTAAGTATCTAATGGGAGATATAATTTGGGCATCAAACATTCTTTTAACTTCTTTCTCAATAGATGTCATAAGAACTGGGTTAATTCTTCTAAGTTTCTATTTGAAATGTTTATGATCTTCTTTGAGAGGTATTTTGTGTTGTACTATGTTGGTGTCATGAGACTTCAAGTCTTCATAAATCCATGAAAAAACATCTTGGAACTCTTTAAATTTTTTTATGTATTTTAGCTTTTCCTCTGGAGGTAATGTTTTTGATATTTTAATGAACTTTGGTTTTTCCTCGGTTCCTATGTTACACTCTTCTATATCTGCTCTCAAAGGCTCTAGTTTAGGCTTCCTAACAACATCGTTTGAGTCAAACAAATCTTCTAAGGGGACTAATCCCTTAGGTAAAAAAATATTTTTTATATTAAGAATTTCAAGATCATCATTCATTATCTCCTCTATCTTTACATTTTCTAAGTTATCTACTTCTAATCCAGTGAAATTTGTAGGTTTAGCTATATCTAGAATATTTACATATATGTCAATATCTATGTCACTATCTATGTTATTATCTACTGTATTGTTTGTATCTATTTTAGAATTCTCAAACTCACCTTCAGCATTCATGAAGTTATAAATTTGATAATCCTGGGAGAAAATCTACCAATACTTCAAGTTGTCTGGTATAACAGACCTATGTCTCACTTTTGCATTGTATTGATGGCTGGGTTGAAAGGGAAATTTACAGGTACTAGCAAAAGTGGCAAGACTATGGGCTTGCATGTTTTGTTTTCTAGGAATGGAAACAAAGTTTGTTTCCAGGAGGTCTTTAATCAAATCTAGGATAGTCTCCCTATATTGACTAAGTCTGGGATTGTTTATAGAGTATTCACCATGAATTTGTTTATAATCAGTTCTGAGTCTCCAAGTATGGAAAATCTTTTGGCTCAGAGTTTTCTAACCATTTGTAACCCTAAGATCAGGGCTTCATATTCAGCCATGTTATTGGTACACTTGAAGCTTAATCTGAATGCATGTCCCTCAGAATGATTATTCTCCATATTATGGATCCACACTTCTGCACCCACCGCTAACCTATTCATAGATCCATCAAAATATAGATGCCATAGGGACTCATGAGAAACGTTCTCACTATCAATTGTTTTATATTCCAGTTCTTTAATCGTGATTTGATTATTGTCATGTTCTGAATTGTACAAGATGAAAGAGTCCATATCAAAATGCATGGAGTATATGGGAAAGTTTTATAGTTTTTCAGCACTACTCACCATGTATTTCATCAAGGTCTCTCTATATAATTTCCTTTGTTGGCCAAAAATAGGTATGGTGGCATAAGACATATTAAACTGCAAGGACCCTTGCAATTTTTCTCCCCATGAGTGAGATAACACCCTTCCATAATTGGGTGGGATGTCTTGGCTAAACTATCTATCTTTCCATCAGAAGTGGAAGTTTCCTCTTTAGTTACAACTCTCTTTTCATTTCTCGTTCTGGCTTTCCCAGCTAAAAGGTTGGCCTCTACACTAAAAAGCATTGCTTTGCATTTGTTCTAATTTTTTAGGGTTTCTTTCCCTTAACTGGTATGACATGTCAGTGTCAAAACCATTAGAGAATTTAATTAATGCTAGGTCAGGTGGAGACTTAATATTAGCTAGGATTGCATTGTAGATATTATTGAATTGGGTACATTAATCTTGGACTGACTCATTAGGAGCTCTTCTAATGTTGTAATATTCATAAAGTATTTGTAGAGGGTTTTTCTTTCTCTCCCATCTATCAATGAATAATCTATGAAAATTTGCTAAGTCTACAATATGGTGGGTAGGTAAATCTTTGAACCATTTCATGACATCCCCAGTTAATGTTTGGGCAAACAACCTCATTTGGACATCTGATTCATCTATCTCATGCAACTCAAAATAGTCAGTCATCTTGTTTACATGTTGTTGGGTAGTGTATTGACCAGTAGCATCAAATAAGAAGATTTTGCTCTGATAATCTTAGGGCATGGCATGGAGTTGTGCAAGTAAAACCAGAGGTGCATATCAGCCTACCATGGCTTGGATTCTGGCTTGACTAGGGGGTAAAGTGCTAGTAGTTGAGGAAGGGCTTGAACTGGATGGAGATGAACTAGACGATGGTGAGGATGGTTGATGAATAATTGGTTTAGGGGATTGGAGTGTGGTGGATACTATTGATGAGGTTATGGTAAAAGAAGGTGTACTTACAGTGAGTGAAGACTATGTAGAAATTTCAGAGATAGCAGCAGTAAGGGAAGCTAGTTCAACAGATTGTTGAAGGTGAGCACTATATATATTGCTAATCAATGTAGAGGTCAAGGATTCTAACTTGTCAAAAGCATCCAAGACAAATTTATCTAAATCTGGATGGACAACGCTTTTTGATTCAATGAGTTTAGTAAACTCAGGGTCTAACATTGTTTCATGGATGGCATTCTTAGATTTAGTTCTAAATAATGAGATTTCAAATGAAAAATCAAAAGGGATTTCCTCTAAAGTTAAAAACTCCTCAGGGAGTGAGTTTTCTTTGACTAACTGGCTACTACTTGCCTGAGTTTCTACGTTTTTTTATTTTCTTTGAATTTTGTCTTGGTCATCAACTATAGTAGCAAGGTTTGGATATGGATTGGCCCTGGTATAGTGAGTCTCCTTAGGAGTCAGAATTCTAAATTTTTTAACTGTTTTTATGATATTTTTCAAGAACAACTTAGGAAAATGACCTTAAGGGGCTCAAGATGAAATTTAAGGTTTCCTTAAAGTTTTATGATACCGAGGATCGAAGTTCCCCAGTGGAGTCGCTAATGAAATTTTTCAAGAACAACTTAGGAAAATGACCTTAAGGGGCTTAAGAAGAAATTTAAGGTTTCCTCAAAGTTTTATGATACTGAGGATCGAAGTTCCCCGGATGAATCACCAATGATGTTATCGCTCCAAAATTTCTTCTAAGTTGTCAGAAAAAGAAATGATGGAGGTAACCACTAACCACTTTTAGAGATCGGGACCTAGCCTTGCTAATCTCAGAGGGGTCTTTACGATTTTACTTTGTTTTAGTTAATTAATTTTAGGCTAGTTATGATTGTGCTGAGGTTTTTCATTTGAATTTGGGTGGTGGGATCACTTACTTCGATGAAAATGGATTGTCTTTTACCATTGGGCTATGGGGTCAAATGTCAAACAAACAAGACTAGATTAAGCTCTAAAAAAACAGTGTTTAGAGGGCAAGACAGAGGAGTTACTACAGATCTCAAAGGATTGATGGTGAAATGGTTTCCAATCAGATCTAAGGAGCAATTAAGGGTTCCCTATGCTAGATCATGAAGAGAATGAAAGAGGTTGATCAGGATGGGAGAGAAATTAAGGGTTCTCAAATCCTTATATCAGAGGAAAACATATAAATGAATAACTATGCAAAACATATTGTACTTAAACAAGTTCTGAGTGATATTTCTAGTTAATTCATTCAAAATTAGAAAACAATTAAGTTTAGGAAACACATAAGAAGGTAACAAAATCAGACAAAAAATATACTTCATTGCAATAGCTCATCTCATGAATCCTCTAATGCAATATTTATATTACTTGCTCGAGTCTGTTGACTTGGAAGTGGTACAATCACCCTTATGTTTAAGATCAAAATAACTCTACAAATGTATAGCAATCCACACCCAATACTTCAAATTCTAAAGTATATATACAAAAAGAATTTACAAAATATCTCAAACTGCGTTGAGAACTAATCTAGGAAAAGGAAAAATCTTTATGCAAGAAGATAGAGACAACTATTGAACTGTTGTTTGTTGTACCTATTATTTAGGTTCTGTTGTCTTTTATTCTTTGATCTTTTTCCCTTTAAGCTACTTGGATGTTTGGTCTTCATGCTGGATGTCATATTTACTTATGACCTTTCATCTGATACACTTTCATCTGATACTCTTTGACCTTGCTGACATGTCATTATCCTTTTACTGTGCTCTTTTACTTTTTACTGTACATTTATTTTTTTACTGCGTATTTACTACAGTAAATCATTGAGTTTTTATCATGTCTCAGCATCTGGTAATTGGATATTGAGCATTTTTCGGTATATCTCATCTACCTTTGTATACTTGGAAAAAGTAGGCTTATTAACGAAAAGTTGTTTTACCTCATGCTGGAGGTAAAACAAATTTTTAAAAGTTTGGTATAATAATTTGCCTATTGGTATACCCTTCATGGATGAAGTGTTTACCTGATCTCTAGCCACTTTCCTGCTCTTCTTATTGTAATCCTTTTGTGTCATTAACTTATCATTTATAACTAAGGGATTCGGTAATCACTTTTGCCTCAAAAGTTTGAACTTAATAATGAACCTGTCAATGGCCAGTTGCATGGTTTGACACCTATCCTCCAAGTTCAAGTTACATCAAATTCCTTGTTGAGCCTCAACCTTGCACCTTCCTACACAGCCTCTTAACCCTCATACTCCACTCACTTCACTCATCCAATGGTTGAATCATTGCATTATAGTTTAAAAAGGACTGTTTATATGGTTTTCTAACTATACTGATGCTTGTTGTTTGGTTTAGTCTTTTGTTCATGCAGCTGGGGAAACTTGTCATTTTCCGTAGCTAGCACAGGTTTTCGTAGCCCGCACAGGATTCCGCAGCCATTTTGTTAAAGGTTGTGCTCCAGGTGTCTTCTGAAGGAACGGGCCATATGGGTAAGCTCCAGATGGCATGTACATGGATCGTGTCCCTTTGAACCGGCCAAATCATCATTTTGAAGCCGCGGTCAACCTAAGTCAAAGACGTGGCCAACCGAGGAGTCCAGCGGTGGCACGTTACTATTAAAGGCACGTGAATGATACGTGGCCTAGTTCCCAGCTCACGGAGGCTCCAGCGCACCTAAGGATCGTTTTTGAACAATGAATCTAACAGCCCACCACTCCAGGATTTAAGAAGCATAACGACAGTTAACTAGATCTCGGCTCATGAGATCTACGTGTCCATGGCACGCAGTTAATAGACAAAGTAGTTGATTAGTTAATTGTAGGAATTTTACATTATAAATAACGCGTTTCAAACGTTGTAAAGAGACTTTTGATGCATGGAATTTATGAACTATTATGTAATTTCCGCACGCTGTTGGTTATACCACCCCATTGTTTTACATGTTGCTGATTTGAATACATGAGTAGACCGTTCTGAAGATAGTTTTGTGATCACTTGATTGGCTGAAGTGGCAGAGGGACCTTGCATACTAAAGCCCTGTAAAGTATTTGTTTAGTTTCTTTATGCTTCTATTTTGTCATTAGTTTGTACATAAGATGTTTTGCTTTATGATTTTTGTTGTTTATATCTTTGTCTTTATAAACTGATCAGTGTTTTTTGCAGGTCCTTTTAGGCAGCCCGGGCAATCTTTTATTTTCTTTAATAACTTTTAGCATATGTGATCATCTTGTCCTGCCTGCTAACCTTTATTTTCTGCAATTTACATTCAGCATTGTCCTTTTCAAATTGTTATTTGTTTATTTCTTTTTCTGCTGAATTAGATATCATACTACTTAATAATTTTATGATTTGTTTCCGTGGTCAATGACTATATCAGCAGGAGATCAGAAGATCACTAACGGTGGTGTGATTTAAGTGTCATATTACTTACTCATAGTTGTTTTCCATAAAGTAGATTGAGCTGAATGGTAAAGAACTAAAGGAGCCTAAGTAGTGTGATTAATTTCTTTTTATATTTAGTTATCATATTGCTTGTTATGTTCATAATTACTTCCCCAAGGTAGATTGAGCTAAGGGGTAAAGGATTTGAAGAATCCAAGTAGTGTGATTAGTTTCCTTATGCAATTTATTTTCTTTAACAGTTGAATATCATATTGCTTGTTATGCTCATGATTACTTCCCCAAGGTAGATTGAGCCAAGGGGCATAGGATCTAAAAAGCTCAAGTAATGTGAGTTAGCTGCTTTAAGTTTGAGTTGTTTTTCAAGTTTTTGCTTTCTTTTCATTTTCAGCAGCAAGGATACTGAGCCATTGCCATTAGTTCGCTTTTTGATGCATTTTGTTTTCTCTTAAGAATTGATTTCATTTCAGATACTGTAAAGCTTTCTTTTGAGCATTTTTCAAGTTTAGAAATCATCACCATTTACACTCCACACACTTCACACTTCACTTTCATCACCACACATTAAGAAAAGAATAAAATCCAAAAACAAACTAAAAAGCCTAAAACAACAAAAACTTAAGAAAATGGTTAGCTAAGTACATATAGTACACCTCACTTCGTCAGTCTACGAACCCCGGGTTGAAAATATAAATAGCAATTTATATCACACTAAATTGACCAAACATTTTTGGTGTCGTTGCCGGGGAAGTGAAATTAGGTAGCCAATTTCTAAAAAAAAAAATATAAAAACAAGAAAATTTCAAGAAAGGAAAATTGATAACCTCTCAAAGTATGCTCTCCTCTTGCACCTAGTGTGATCTAGAGGATCAGAAAAGAGAAAGTT